>JAECUM010060132.1:0-14823 GCA_016617855.1 Megalonaias nervosa
AAACACAATACTCATGGACTGCACAGGCTTATAACATTGTAAAACACAATACTCATGGACTGCACAGGCTTATAACATTGTGAAACAATACTCATGGACTGCACAGGCTTATAACATTGTGAAACACAATACTCACAGACTGCACAAGCTTATATCATTGTAAAACACAATACTCATGGACTGCACAGGCTTATAACAATGTAAAACACAATACTCATGGACTGCACAGGCTTATAACATTGTGAAACACAATACTCATGGACTGCACAGGCTTATAACATTGTGAAACACAATACTCATGGACTGCACAGGCTTATAACATTGTGAAACACAATACTCATGGACTGCACAGGCTTATAGCATTGTGAAACACAATACTCATGGACTGCACAGGCTTATAACATTGTAAAACACAATACTCATGGACTGCACAGGCTTATAACATTGTGAAACACAAGACTCATGGACTGTACAGGCAGTATGTGATTACAAAATCTGGCCAAAAAAGTCCTAAGTAGAAAGCAGAAAAATTTTGTCCATACACATGATCATATTTTCTTGGCATATGTCTGTGAGATATGGCAAATATTCTGTGATATTTGAATAATGCATATTGACTTTCACTTGAACAGTATCTCTCCAAACATCTTAAGGTGAGTGTTTTCTGAGCAAGAGATTCCTGTGGCTTAATATGATGCTTTTTGAAAAAATAAGTAATGTGAACCTTATTGGAATGAAGATCAGACTGATTTAAAGATTTTTAAAAGAATCATATATTTTTTACAATTATCTTTAATTTTATGTATCATTGAAAGAATTTTAACACCTTGCCCTTTTATCTTTCATCTCATAGGTATACATCTTTACATCACTTTTAAGCATTTATCTTCCTAAAGTGTTTTGCAATTTTCTGTCATTACATTTTTTGAAATTTAATTAGCATTATACAGCCAGTACTATAATGATGTGCTTTATACCCCTTCCATCCATCCATCCGTCCATCCATACATACATACATATACATACATATATATCCTGAATTTCTGATAGCTCTTGTCATACCTTTTTTTCCAAAAATTAATGTGGTGTGTAACAGTTAATATAAAGGAATATAAAAAGTTGTTTAAAAAAATTAATGAGACATTCATACTATTATTTACTGAATGTACCAGAACATGTATCATTATCAGTTCTGGATGTCAGCTTTAGTATCATAATTAAATAAATTTGTATCAATTATTTACCAAACATTTGTTTCCTTTCAGAAAAGCACATCATTGAATTTCACCCAGCATCAGTATTTTATGTCAATCTGTTCTAAAATTATTAATTTTTTGACAACAAGCAGACTGACTACATCAAAAATATGTAACAATTAACTGACAGACATTGCTGATTAAGTCAGACATTAATAAAGTGTTTTTTCTCAAACACGTGTTGACGGATGATAGATTATAGTTGATGCAGCTAGTATCATTTTACTTTTTAATTGAAATCATGGCTATGCATATTAGCTCCAAACGCCCAGTCTGTACTGACACATTACCACATTGTTACAAATGTCCAGTCTGTAATGACACATTACCACATTTGCACAAAGGTCCAAACTGTACTGACACATTACCACATTTGTACAAAGTCCAGTCTGTACTGACACATTACTACATTGTTACCAAGGTCCAGTCTGTACTGACACATTACCACATTGCTGCAAATGTCCAGTCTGTAATGACACATTACCACATTGTTACAAAGATCCAGTCTGTACTGACACATTACCACATTTGTACAAACATCCAGCCTGTACTGACACATTACTACATTGTTACCAAGGTCCAGCCTGTACTGACACATTACCACATTGTTACAAATGTCCAGTCTGTAATGATGCATTACCACATTTGTACAAAGGTTAAGTATGTACTGACACAATACCACATTGTTACAAAGATCCAGTCTGTACTGACAAATTACCACATTTGTACAAAGGTACAGTCTGTACTGACATATTATCACATTTGTACAAAGTTCCAGCCTATTCTAACACATTACCACATTTGTATAAAGATCCAGTCTGTACTGACACATTATCACATTCGTACAAAGGTCCAGTCTGTACTGACATATTATCACATTTGTACAAAGTTCCAGCCTGTTCTAACACATTACCACATTTGTATAAAGGCCCAGTCTGTAATGACACATTACCACATTGTTACAAAGGTCCAACCTGTACTGACACATTACCACATTTGTATAAAGTCCAGTCTGGACTGACACATTACCATATTGTTACAAAGCACATGGTGTGAATTGCTGATTAATGTAATGTCTGTATATGAATTATAGACACTAGGACAAAAATTCCTTGAGAAGTCCAGGATAATAAACTTTCACATGTTCTTTAAATTCTGGTTGGTGGCTGTAAAGAATTTAAACAACTGATAAAATATAATGACCAAAACATTGCATGGGATAGCTATGAGAACATTGTGTTCTATGTTTGACATGTCAAGTTAGCAAATGTCATTTGAGCTCATCTGTTGGTCATGTTCAGCAAATACTGTTATTTTAGGATCTCAGATACATACATACTATTTTAGAAAGCCTTGTAAAGGTTTATCTACTTTTAGTAATGCATTGGTGATACTTTTCTGTCAAATTTGGTAAAATTCTGTTCACTGGTTTTTTGGAAGTTGTTTAAGGGTTTTGTTTTCAGTAACAATGGCTATATTGAATAGTGGATCAGCATCATTTATGAAAATTGGAAGGCCTTCATTCCAGGAAGCTTCATTTAGATTTGACAAAATTCTGAAGAACAGTTTTTGAGAACATTTACTTTAAATTTTTGTTTTTTATTTTTAGTACTGTAGATCAGCATCATTTGTACAAAACTTGTTAGGCCTAAAATTTGTTTCTATTTTTAGTAATGATGGCCATATCTGACAGTGGATTGACATCCTTTATATATAATTAAAAGTTCTTGACACCATGCTGCTTCCTGTCAAATTTGGTCAAATATGTTTGCATGTTATTTTACAAGAATATTAGGTTTGATGTGAAATCAGCATCATTTTTGCAAGCTCGTCAGTTCTTCATGCCAGCATGTGTGGTAAAATTCTGTTCAGCAGTTTTAGAGACAAAGTTGTTTTAAAATACTGATGATGAATCAGAATCATCTGTTCAAAATTAAAAACTTTCTGATGCCAGAATACATAAGGTCAGATCTTGTCAAATCCTGTTGGGCAATTTCAGAAAAGTCATAATTTAAAAGTTTTTTAGTTTTAGTAATGACATATATATTTGATAACATATTGGCATTGTACAAACCTAAAATCTCTTCATGCCATGATGCTTTCTATTCAGTTTGGACAAATTCTTTTCAGTTGCTTACAAGTAGTTGTTGTTGCAAGGTTTTACTATTTTTAATAACAGTGGCCATACTTGATGGCAGATAAGCATCCTTTGTACACTGAAAGGCCTTGACACCATGATACATACTCTGTACCCAGTTTAGTTGAAATTGGTCCATTGGTATATTAAAAGCTAAAAATAGCAAATAGTGATGGACAACAGACTGACAATGAATTACATATGGTAGAAGAAGGGTGGTACCATAAGATCTACAACCAGGTGCAATGATAGATGATAGAAGATACCATAAATTCACTTGGTCCTACAGCCAGGTAAGCTAAGTTGCAAAGAAAATGTCAAATGTCTTGAGGCCATTTATGAATCTTCTTTATCAGTGCATTATGATACATGTGGTTTGATTAAAACCCTGGTTGGTATTGATGTAGGAGGTAATATGTAAGAAAGTACTGAATTGTTTTGCAACATGCTTTTTGATAATTTTGGAAATGGTGGGTAGGACTGAAAAGGGTCTGTAATTTTCTTAAAAATCTTTCATTGCCCTAATGTAATGGTATCTTTCATTGTCCTAATGTAATGGTATCTTTCACGGTCCTAATGTAATGGAATCTTTCATTGCCCTAATGTAAGGGCATCTTTCATTGCCCTAATGTAAGGGTGTCTCTAATTGTCCTAATGTAATGGTATCTTTCATTCTCATAATGTGAGGGCATCTCTTATTGCCCGAATGTAAGTGTATCTTTCTCTGTCCTAATGTAAGGGTACCTTTCATTGTCCGAATGTAATGGTATATTTCATTGTCCTAATGTAAGGGGTATCTTTCATTTTCCTAATGTAATGGTATTGTTCATCGTCCTAATGTAATGTTATCGTTCATTGTCCTAATGTAATGCTAAATTTCATTGTCCTATGAAACGGTAACTTTTATTGTCCTAATGTAAGGGTATCATTCATTGTTCTAATGTAATAGTATATTTCATTGTCCTAATGTAATGGTATCTTTTATTGTCCTAATGCAAGTGTATCTCTCATTCTCCTAATGTAAAGGTATCTTTCATTCCTCTAATGTAAGGGTATCTTTCATTCCCCTAATGTAATGGTATCTTTCACAGTCTAAATGTAATGCTAACTTTCACTGTCATAATCTAATGGTATCTTTCATTGTCCAAATGTAATGGTATCTTTCATTACCCTAATGTAATGGTATCTCTTATTGTCCTAATCTAAGGGTATCCATCATTGCCCTTATGTAATGGTACCATGCATTGTCCTAATGTAATGGTATCTTTCATTGTCCTAATGTAATGGTATCTTTTCATTGTCCTAATGTAATCATATCTTTCATTGTACAAATGTAATGGTATCTCTTATTGTCCTAATGTAAGGTTATCTTTCATTGTCCAAATCTAATGGTATCTTTCATTGTCCGAATGTAATGGTATATTTCTTTGTCCTAATATAATGGTATCATTCATTGTCCATTACTGGTATCTTTCATTGTCCTAATGTAATGGTATCTATTATTCCCTTAATGTCATGGTATCTATGATTGTCCAAATGTAATGGTATCTTTCATTGTCCTAATGTAATTGTATCTTTCATTACCCTAAGGTAATTCTGTCTCTCATTGTCCATTACTGGTTTCATTCATTGTCCGAATGTAAAGGTATCTTTCATTGCCCTAATGTAACAGTATCTTTCATTGTCCTAATGCAATAGTATCTTTCATTGTCCTAATGCAATAGTATCTTTCATTGTCCTAATGTAATGCAATCATTCATTCACCTAATGTAGTGGTATCTCTTATTGTCCTAACATACTAGTATTTCTCATTTTCCTAATGTAATAGTATCTTTCATCATCCTAATGTAATGGTATCTTTCATTGTCATAATGTAAGGGTATCTTTCATTGTCCTAATGTAATGGTATCTTTCATTGTCCTAATCTAATGGCATCTCTTATTGTACTAATGTAAGGGTATCTTTAATTGTCCTAATGTAAGGGTAACTTTCATTGTCCTAATCTAAGGGTATCTTTCATTGTATTAATGTAAGGGAATTTTTCATTTTACTAATGTAATGGTATCTTTCATTGTCTGAACGTAAGGGTATCTTTCATTGTCCTAATGTAATGGTATCTTTCATTCTCCTAATGCAATATTATATTTCATTGTCCTAATGTAAGGGTATCTTTCATTGTCCTAATGCAATGGTATATTTCATTGTCCTAATGTAATGGTATCTATCATTGTCCGTATGTAATGGTATCTTTCATTGTCCTAATGAAAGGGTATCTTTCATTGTCCTAATGGAATGGAATCTTTCATTGTCCTAATGTAATATTATATTTCATTGTCCTAATGTAATGGTATTTTTCATTGCTCTTTTGTAATGGTATCTCTTATTGTCCTAATATAAGGGTATCTTTCATTGCACTTATGTAATCGTATCTTTCAATCTCCAAATGTAAGTTTATCTTTCACACTCCTAATTTTAAGGGTATCTTTCATTGTATTAATGTAAGGGTATCTTTCCTTGTCCTAATGTAATGGTATCTTTCATTGTCTGAATGTAAGGGTATCGTTCATTGTCCTAATGTAATGGCATATTTCATTGTCCTAATGTGATCGTGTCTTTCATTGTCCTAATGTAATGGTATACTTTTATTGTACTAATGTAATGGTATCTTCATTGTCCTAATGTAATGGTATTTTTCATTGTTCTAATGGAAGGGTATTTTTCATTGTCCTAATGTCTTGGTATATTTCATTGTCCTAATGTAATGGTATCTTTCATTGTCCTAATGTAATATTATATTTCATTGTCCTAATGTAATGATATCTTTCAATACCCTAATGAATGGTATATTTTCATTGTCCTAATGTAATGATATTTTTCATTGTGCGAATTTAATGGTATCTCTTATTGTTCCAATGTCATGGTATCTTTCGTTTTCCTGATGTAATGGGGACATTCATTATCCACATGTAATGGTATATTTCATTGTCCTAATGTAATGGTATCTTTCATTGCCCAAATGTAATAGTGTCTTTCATTGTCCTAATGTAATGCTATCTTTTATTGCCCTAATGTAAGGGTATCTCTTATGGTGCTAATGTAATATTATCTTTCATTCTCCTATTGTAATGGAGTCTTTTATTGTCCTAATGTAGGGGTATCTTTCATTGTCCTAACGTAATGGTATTTTTCATTGTCCTAATGTAATGGTGTCTCTTACTGTCCTAATTTAAGGGTATCATTAATTGGCCTAATGTAAGGGTATCGTTCATTGTCCTAATATAAGGGTATCTTTCATTGTATCAATGTAAGCGAATCGTTCATTGTACTAATGTAATGTTATCTTTCATTGTCTGAATGTAAGGTTATCTTTCATTGTCCTAATGTAATGGTATCTTTCATTGTCCTAATGTAATATTATATTTCATTGTCTTAATGTAAGGGTATCTTTCACTGTCCTAATGTAATGGTATATTTCATTGTCCTAATGTAATAGTATCTTTCATTGTCCGTATGTAATGGTATCTCTCATTGTCCTAATGTAAGGGTATCTTTCATTGTCCTAATGTAATGGTATATTTCATTCTCAAAATGTAATGGTATCATTCATTGTACTAATATAATGGTATCCTTCATTGTCCTAATGTAATATTATATTTCATTGTCCTAATGTAATTGTATCTTTCATTGCCCTTAAGTAATGGTATTTTTCAATCTCCTAATGTAAGTTTATCTTTCACTGTCCTAATGTAAGGGTATCTTTCACTGTACTAATGCATGGGTATCTTTCATTGACCTAATGTAATGGTATATTTCATTGTCTGAATGTAATGGTATCTTTCATTGTCCTAATGTAATGGTGTATTTCATTGTCCTAATGTAATGGTATCTTCATTGTCCTAATGTAATGGTATTTCTCATTGTCCTAATATAAGGGTATCTTTCATTGTCCTAATGTATTGGTATATTTCATTGTACTAATGTAATGGTATCTTTCATTGTCCTAATGTAATATTATATTTCATTGACTTAATGTAATGATATTATTCATTGTACGAATGTAATGGTATCTCCTATTCTCGTAATGTAATGGTACCTTTCATTCTCCTGATCTAATGGTATCTTTCATTGTCCACATGTAATGGTATATATCATTGTCCTAATATAATGGTACATTTCATTCTCCATTACTGGTATCTTTGTCCTAATGTAATGGTATATTTTATTGCCCTAATGTAATGGTATCTTTCATTGCCCTAATGTAATAGTATCTTTCACTGTCCTAAAGTAATAGTATCTTTCATTGTCCTAATGTAATGCTATCTTTCACTGTTCTAATGTAAGTGTATCTTTCATTGTCCTAATGTAATGGTATCTTTTATTGCCCTTATGTAATGGTATCTCTGATTGTCCTAATGTAATGGTATCTTTCATTGTCCAAATGTAATGCTATCTTTCATTGTCCATTACAGGTATCATTCATTGTCCTAATGTAATGGTCTCTTTCATTGCCGTAATGTAAAGGTATCTTTACTTCCCAAATGTAATAGTATCTTTCATTGTCCTAATGTAATTGTATCTTTCATTGTCCGAATGTAATGCTCTCTTTCATTGCCCTAATGTAAGGGTATCTCTTATTGTCTGAATGTAATAGTTTCTTTCCTTTTCATAATGTAATGGTATCTTTCATCATCCTAATGTAATGGTATCTTTCATTGTCCTAATGTAAGGGTATCTCTTATTGTCTGAATGTAATAGTTTCTTTCCTTTTCATAATGTAATGGTATCTTTCATCATCCTAATGTAATGGTATCTTTCATTGTCCTAATGTAAGGGTATCTTTCCTTGTCCTAAAGAAATGGTATTCTTCATTACCCTAATGTAATGCTGTATTTCATTGTCCATTACTGGTATCATTCATTGTCCTAATGTAATGGTATCAATCATTGCCCTAATATAATGGAATCTTTATTTCCCTAATGTAATAGCATCTTTCATTGTCCTAATGTAATTGTATCTTTCATTGTCCGATTGCAATGCTGTCTTTCATTGCCCTAATGTAAGGGCATCTCTTATTGTCCCAATGTAATAGTGTCTTTCATTTTCATAATGTAATGTCATCTTTCATCATCCTAATGTAATGGTATCTTTCATTGTCCATCACTGGTATCCTTCATTGTCCTAATGTAAGGGTATCTTTCCTTGTCCTAATGTAATGGTTTCTTTCATTGTTCTAATGTAATGGTATCTTTCATTGTCCTAATGTAATGGTATCTTTCAATGTCCGAATGTAAGGATATCTTTCATTGCCCTAATGTAATGGTATCTCTCATTGTCCCAATGTAATGGTATCTTTCATAATCCTGATGTAATTGTCTCCTTCATTCCCTAATGTAATGCTATCTTTCATTGTCCGTTACTGGTATCTTTCATTCTCCTAATGTAATTGTATCTTTCATTGCCCTAATGTAATAGTATCTTTCACTGTCCTAATGTAATAGTATCTTCCATTGTCCTAATGTAATGGTATCCTTCATAGCCCTATTGTAAGGGTATCTCTTATTGTCCTAATCTAATAGCATCCATCATTGTCCTAATGTAATGGTATCTTTCATCGTCCTAATGTAATGGTATCTTTCATTGTCCTGATGAAAAGGTGTCTTTCATTGTCCTAATGTAATGATATCTTTCATTGTTCTAATGCAATGGTATATCTGATTGTCCTAATGTAAGGGTATTTTTCCTTGTCCTAATGTAAGTGTATCTTTCACTGTACTAATGAAATGGTATCATTCGTTGTCCTAATATAATGTTATCTTTCATTGTCTTAATGTAAGGGTAGCGTTCATTGTGCTAATGTAAGGGTATTTTTCATTGTCCTAATGTAATGGTATCTTTCATTGACCTAATGTAATAGTATCTTACCTTGTACAAATATAATAGTATCTTTCATGGTCCTAATGTAAGAGTATTTTTCATTTTTCTAAAGTAAGGGTATCTTTCATTGTTCTAATGAAATGGTATTTTTCATTGTCCTAATATAATGGTATCTTTGATTGTCCTAATGTAAATGTACTTTTCATTGTCCTAATGTAAGGATATCTTTCATTGTCCTAATAAAATAATATTTTTCATTGCCCTAATGTAAGATATCTTTCATTCTACTTATGTAATAGTATCTTTCGTTGTCCTAATGTAATGTTATCTTTCACTGTCCTAATGTAAGGGTAGTTTTCATTGTCCTAATATAATGGTATCTTTCATTGCTTTATTGTAATGGTATCTCTCACTGTTCTAATGTAAATGTATCTTGCATTGCCGTAATTTGATGGTATCTTTCATTGCTTTATTGTAATGGTATCTCTCACTGTTCTAATGTAAATGTATCTTGCATTGCCGTAATTTGATGGTATCTTTCATTGTCCAAATGTAATGGTAACTAACACTGTCTGAATGTAAGGGTATCTTTTATTGTCCTAATGTAATGGTATCTGTCATTGTCCTAATGTAATGGTATCTGTGATTGTCCAAATGTAAGGGTATCTTACATTGCACTAATATAATGGTATCTTTCATTGTCCTAATGAAATGGTATCTTTCACTGTCCTAATGTAAGGGTATCTTTCATTGTCCTAATATAATGGCATCTTTCCTTGCAATAATGTAATTGTATCTTTAATTTCCTTAATGTAATAGTATCTTTCATTGTACTAATGTAAGGGTATCTTTCATTGTCCTTATGTAATGGTATCTTTCATTGTCCTAATATAATAGTATCTTTCATTGTCCTAATGTAATGATATCTTTCATTACCCTAATATAATGGTATCTCTTCTTGTCCGAATGTAAGTGTATCTATCATTGTTCTAATGTAATGGTATCATTCATTGTCCTAGTGTAATGGTATCTTTCATTGTCCATTACTGGTATCTTTCATTGTCCTAACGTAATGGCATCTTTCATTGACCTAATGTAGTGGAATCCTTCATTGACCTAATATAATAGTATCTTTCATTGTCCTAATGTAATCATTTCTTTCATTGTCCTAATGTAATGCCCTATTTCATTGCCCTAATGTAAGGGTATCTCTTATGGTCATAAGGTGATATTATCATTCATTGTCCTAATGTAATGTTATCTTTTATTGTCCTAATGTAATGGTAGTTTTCATTGTCTGACTGTAAGGGTATCTTTCATTGTCCTAATGTAATAGCATCTTTCATTGAACTAATGTAAAGGTATCTTTTATTGTCTTAATGTAATGGTATATTTCATTGTCCTAATGTAATAGTACCTTTCATTGTCCAAATTTAATAATATCTTTCCTTGCCCTAATGTAATGGTGTCTCTGATTGTCTGAATGTAAAGGTATCTCTCATTCTCCTAATGTAATGGTATCTGTCATTGTCCTAATGTAATGCTATCTTTCAATGTCCTAATGTAATGCTATCTTTCATTGTCCATTACTGGTATCTTTCATTGTCCTAATGTAATGGAATCTTTCATTGCCCTAATGTAAGGGCATCTTTCATTGCCCTAATGTAAGGGTGTCTCTCATTGTCCTAATGTAATGGTATCTTTCATTCTCATAACGTGAGGGCATCTCTTATTGTCCGAATGTAAGTGTATCTTTCTCTGTCCTAATGTAAGGGTACCTTTCATTGTCCGAATGTAATGGTATATTTCATTGTCCTAATGTAAGGGGTATCTTTCATTTTCCTAATGTAATGGTATTGTTCATTGTCCTAATGTAATGCTATCTTTCATTGTCCTAATGTAATGCTAAATTTCATTGTCCTATGAAATGGTAAACTTTATTGTCCTAATGTAAGGGTATCATTCATTGTTCTAATGTAATAGTATATTTCATTGTCCTAATGTAATGGTATCTTTTATTGTCCTAATGCAAGGGTATCTCTCATTCTCCTAATGTAAGGTATCTTTCATTCCCCTAATGTAAGGGTATCTTTCATTCCCCTAATGTAATGGTATCTTTCACAGTCTAAATGTAATGCTAACTTTCACTGTCATAATCTAATGGTATCTTTCATTGTCCAAATGTAATGGTATCTTTCATTGCCCTAATGTAATGGTATCTCTTATTGTCCTAATCTAAGGGTATCCTTCATTGCCCTTATGTAATGGTATCATGCATTGTCCTAATGTAATGGTATCTTTCATTGTCCTAATGTAATGGTATCTTTCATTGTCCTAATGTAATGGTATCTTTTCATTGTCCTAATGTAATCATATCTTTCATTGTACAAATGTAATGGTATCTCTTATTGTCCTAATGTAATGTCATCTTTCATTGTCCAAATCTAATGGTATCTTTCATTGTCCGAATGTAATGGTATATTTCTTTGTCCTAATATAATGGTATCATTCATTGTCCATTACTGGTATCTTTCATTGTCCTAATGTAATAGTATCTATTATTCCCTTAATGTCATGGTATCTATGATTGTCCAAATGTAATGGTATCTTTCATTGTCCTAATGTAATTTATCTTTCATTGCCCTAAGGTAATGCTGTCTCTCATTATCCATTACTGGTATCATTCATTGTCCGAATGTAATGGTATCTTTCATTGCCCTAATGTAATGATATCTTTCATTGCCCTAATTTAATAGTATCTTTCATTGTCCTAATGCAATAGTATCTTTCATTGTCCTAATGTAATGCAATCTTTCATTCACCTAATGTAGTGGTATCTCTTATTGTCCTAACATAATAGTATTTTTCATTTTCCTAATGTAATAGCATCTTTCATCATCCTAATGTAATGGTATCTTTCATTGTTCTAATGTAATGGTATCTCTGATTGTCCTAATGTATGGGTATCTTTCATTATCCTAATGTAAGGGTATCTTTCATTGTCCTAATGAAATGGTAACTTTAATTGTCTTAATATAACGGTATCTTTCATTTTCCTAATGCAATAGTATCTTTCATTGTCCTAATGAAATGGTATCTTTAATTCTCCTAATAAATTGGTATCTTTCATTGTCCTAATATAATGCTATCTTTCATTGTCCTAATGTAATGGTATCTTTCATTGTCCTAATGCAATAGTATCTTTCATTGTACTAATGTAATAGCATCTTTCATTGTCCTAATGTAATGGAATCTTTCATTCTCCTACTGTAGGATTAATTTTTTTGTCCTAATGTAATGGTATCTTTCATTGCCCTAATGTAATGGTATCTCTCATTGTCCTAATGTAAGGGTATCTTTCATTGTCCTAATGTAATGGTATATTTCATTCTCAAAATGTAATGGTATCATTCATTGTAGTAATTTAATGGTATCCTTCATTGTCCTAATGTAATATTATATTTCATTGTCCTAATGTAATGGTATCTTTCATTTGCCCTTAAGTAATGGTATTTTTCAATCTCCTAATGTAAGTTTATCTTTCACTGTCCTAATGTAAGGGTATCTTTCACTGTACTAATGCATGGGTATCTTTCATTGACCTAATGTAATGGTATATTTCATTGTCTGAATGTAATGGTATCTTTCATTGTCCTAATGTAATGATGTATTTCATTGTCCTAATGTAATGGTATCTTCATTGTCCTAATGTAATGGTATTTCTCATTGTCCTAATATAAGGGTATCTTTCATTGTCCTAATGTATTGGTATATTTCATTGTACTAATGTAATGGTATCTTTCATTGTCCTAATGTAATATTATATTTCATTGACCTAATGTAATGATATTATTCATTGTACGAATGTAATGGTATCTCCTATTCTCGTAATGTAATGGTACCTTTCATTCTCCTGATCTAATGGTATCTTTCATTGTCCACAGGTAATGGTATATATCATTGTCCTAATATAATGGTACATTTCATTCTCCATTACTGGTATCTTTGTCCTAATGTAATGGTATATTTTATTGCCCTAATGTAATGGTATCTTTCATTGCCCTAATGTAATAGTATCTTTCACTGTCCTAAAGTAATAGTATCTTTCATTGTCCTAATGTAATGCTATCTTTCACTGTTCTAATGTAAGTGTATCTTTCATTGTCCTAATGTAATGGTATCTTTTATTGCCCTTATGTAATGGTATCTCTGATTGTCCTAATGTAATGGTATCTTTCATTGTCCAAATGTAATGCTATCTTTCATTGTCCATTACAGGTATCATTCATTGTCCTAATGTAATGGTCTCTTTCATTGCCGTAATGTAAAGGTATCTTTACTTCCCAAATGTAATAGTATCTTTCATTGTCCTAATGTAATTGTATCTTTCATTGTCCGAATGTAATGCTCTCTTTCATTGCCCTAATGTAAGGGTATCTCTTATTGTCTGAATGTAATAGTTTCTTTCCTTTTCATAATGTAATGGTATCTTTCATCATCCTAATGTAATGGTATCTTTCATTGTCCTAATGTAAGGGTATCTTTCCTTGTCCTAAAGAAATGGTATTCTTCATTACCCTAATGTAATGCTGTATTTCATTGTCCATTACTGGTATCATTCATTGTCCTAATGTAATGGTATCAATCATTGCCCTAATATAATGGAATCTTTATTTCCCTAATGTAATAGCATCTTTCATTGTCCTAATGTAATTGTATCTTTCATTGTCCGATTGCAATGCTGTCTTTCATTGCCCTAATGTAAGGGCATCTCTTATTGTCCCAATGTAATAGTGTCTTTCATTTTCATAATGTAATGTCATCTTTCATCGTCCTAATGTAATGGTATCTTTCATTGTCCATCACTGGTATCCTTCATTGTCCTAATGTAAGGGTATCTTTCCTTGTCCTAATGTAATGGTTTCTTTCATTGTTCTAATGTAATGGTATCTTTCATTGTCCTAATGTAATGGTATCTTTCATTGTCCCAATGTAATGGTATCTTTCATAATCCTGATGTAATTGTCTCCTTCATTCCCTAATGTAATGCTATCTTTCATTGTCCGTTACTGGTATCTTTCATTCTCCTAATGTAATTGTATCTTTCATTGCCCTAATGTAATGATATCTTTCATTGCCCTATTGTAATAGTATCTTTCACTGTCCTAATGTAATAGTATCTTCCATTGTCCTAATGTAGTGCTATCCTTCATAGCCCTATTGTAAGGGTATCTCTTATTGTCCTAATCTAATAGCATCCATCATTGTCCTAATGTAATGGTATCTTTCATCGTCCTAATGTAATGGTATCTTTCATTGTCCTGATGAAAAGGTGTCTTTCATTGTCCTAATGTAATGATATCTTTCATTGTCCTGATGAAAAGGTGTCTTTCATTGTCCTAATGTAATGATATCTTTCATTGTTCTAATGCAATGGTATATCTGATTGTCCTAATGTAAGGGTATTTTTCCTTGTCCTAATGTAAGTGTATCTTTCACTGTACTAATGAAATGGTATCATTCATTGTCCTAATATAATGTTATCTTTCATTGTCT
>JAECUM010060134.1:0-11645 GCA_016617855.1 Megalonaias nervosa
TAAAGAAATATATTCAGTTTTTAATAGTGTAAGGATTCGGCTTGATCTCACGTAACGGGAAATTTATATAGAAATATACGCTTGTAAAATTTAAAATAGATTATTCTTGTTTTCCATGGTCTTGCACACATATAATAAATCAAAATCAGAAATAAGAAACAGACAAATTATAATATTATAATTCCAGCTCCGCCTATCTATAAACTAATCTAAGACAGCTGTTGAGTTGGCACTTCAATCACAAAAGAATTTGAAACCTTTTCACGAAATTAAATTCAAGATACTTCAGATGTGCATGTTCTGGCTTTAACTATGAAAATATATTTTAGTTTCTTTTCAAACAATGCAGATTTACAGATAAAATTTAATGATGAAAACATTGAGAAACAAAGACATCAACCGTTATAGTAATCTTACACAGCTGCTGTGCTGACACAGCAAGCACAAACTAATTTGAAACTATAACAGAAAATAACATAAATTCCTGCTTTGGCAGGATGCCATTGTGGTCTGGTTATGACAGACAGTCAGATGTGCGTGTCTGACCCTATTAGTAACGCGGCATCGAGAGGCTCTTAGATAGTTCGTACTATTCACAAGTAGTTCCAGTTCTATTAATCGATCGGCCTCGGTATAGTTCGGTGAGCTCGAGTCATTATGTCTTAGGCACAGATAACACCAAGTGCATACGATGTTTAACGACTATACAGTGCTTCATCCACTTCATTTGTCTACACTTGACATGCCAAATATCTGTTTGGTAACCTTACCGTGTTTTACCCAGTCGCCGAGAACCGGGCCCATTCTTTCCGAGCTCTTTAAAGTGACGGGTTGCCTTTATAGATGCTATATAATGGCTGCTTGTTGAAATATCATTACATTTGGTAAGTTGTTTTAAAAACCTTTATGGTGTTCAGCATTTTGCAGCTTGATTAAAATTCCAAATATGATCTAATTTTACCAATCTATGTCATAGATGTATATTGGGGCTAGACTGGTGTGTCCCAAAGACGCAGGTGGCATATCTATTTCATTTCAAGAACTCGCCTGTACCTTTATGTCGACTGTAGTGGATTTGTGAGGCTTTTCCATGCAATCAAACTTGTTTCTGAGAATCTAATCTGGCACACATTGCATATCTATTACATTATTTGTATCCCTCCGGTTCAACCTTTTGTTGATGCCATTATTCTTTTGTAGCGTCCGCTCCCCAATGGATTATTGTACTCATTGTATGCCATTTTTTGGTAAGGCTATACCATAATTGGAAGGTTGTAACGTTTAATTCACTACAGCAGATCATAAGACTCACGCAGCCAGTAGTAGCATTGACGTTTCTTGACCCAAATTAAAGAAAAGCGTACAGACAATTATAAATTCATATGAGAAACCCAAGATAAGCTAATGCTTTGGTGCACATTACTTTACGAATTACCGAACTTTGCTCTAGCGCGATGTCAAGCAGGAATTAGAATAATAGGACAGAGTTATTTAAATTTCAATATTGTAATGAACACTAGCAAATGTTTACTTCAATGCAACTCTGGTCAAATAGATATACAATACTAGCTGATTTATAGTGTAATAAATGGAACATGTTGGACATCTTACACAATATTAATTTACCTAGATCACCAATGCCCATTTATACACTTTGGAGTAAACATATCAAAGGAACAGCTTTGATCTAACATTTATGTGACCTTATAGAATATTCCTAAGTGAAGAACACCTCTAATATGATGTATTATGTATAGGGTGCCATTCTAACGTGATGTTACACGATATCACTGCCATAATACCTCGCCATAACACGGCAACAGATTAGTGTTTATGCCATTGAAAGCCATTGGTTTTATAAATCGAGAGATTGACAAGGAAAACTTGAGTTTCCTGCATACATTGGAAACACCCGCATGGTTACAGTTACATCGTTTTATTAACACTCACAATTATGATTATGGGCGGGTTGCATTTCGCACATTCACAGACAAATTGTCACTGGAATTAAACTTTTACTAAGGACGAAATGTAAAACAAGATATCCACAAAACACTTAAACATACAACTCGGAAAATGAATATATACTCAAGAGGTCAAAATTCAATCACCGAAATGACCAATTTGAACAGGGTGTCAAAAACAGATTTAGAACAGTGCCATCGAGAGACACCAGCAATTACAATAGCACTGTGAATGTGAATTTGATGCCAATATATTAAAAGTACATGACACTGTGAAGGTGAATTTTTATGCACACGTGTTAACGGCACATGACACTCTGAAAGTGCAATTTGATGCCCATGTCTCTATTAAAGGCATATGACACCGTGAAAGTGAATTGTAATGTCCATGAATCTATTAAAAGCATATGACACTGTGAAAGTGAATTCTGATGCCCTTGTATCTATTAAAGGCATATGACACTGTGAAAGTGAATTGTAATGTCTATGTATCTATTAAAAGCATATGACACTGTGAAAGTGAATTATGATGCCCTTGTATCTATTAAAGGCATATGACACTGAAAGTGAATTGTAATGTCCATGTATCTATTAAAAGCATATGACACTGTGAAAGTGAATTTTGATGCCCTTGTTTCTATTAAAGGCATATGACACTGTGAAAGTGAATTGTAATGTCCATGTATCTATTAAAAGCATTTATTACATTGTTAAAGTGAGTTTTGCTGCCCATGTATTTATTAAAGGCTAGACACTGATAAAGTGAATGCTGTCACCCATATGTCTTTTAAAGGCATATGAGGCGGTGAAAGTGAATTTTTATTCCCATATATATTTTAAAGGCACATCATACTGAGCATGATTAATAATTAACATGACACTTTCTCTTCAAGCAGTCTAGCAATACATGTTGTGGTAGTGGATTGGTATTACAATACAGGTTGCTACAAAACCTCATACAGTGTAAATTACACTGTTGTGGCTGTAGAATGTTATACAGAACTGGTTTCTACAAAACCTCATACAGTGTAAATCACATTGTTGTGGTTATAGATTTTTATTACAATACTGATTTCTACAAAACATCATACAGCGTAAATCACGCTGTTGACGTTGTAGATTTTTTATTACAATAATGGTTGCAACACAGCATCACACAGTGGAAATCACACTGATATTATTGTGGACTTTTATTAAAATTGTAGTTACCGGATAAAGTTAAATGCGACTTTTTGTCCTCGGAAAACGGTATAGTAGCAACATTTCTTTTGAAGCGAAACCTACATAGAACCATCCATACATTCGTGAAATTCATACATGTTGAAGAAAGTACGTTGTAGGGAAAGCCTGGTTCTTATTTCTCACAGCTGACCCCAACAAGGGATATGTACAGTGGCTAAGAACACCTGTAGAGTCCTAATATGACCACTAAATGGAGACACACTGTCAGTGATATTTACTGACACGGCAGAAACAGAACAAAACCACTTCTTTCGATAGAGGTAACGCTCAGTGAGGTTTGTTTATTGCCTAGTTGTGTATAGTATTTGTTTGGAAAGAGACAATCAATTACAGTTGAAATGTTGGTGATATTTTCCAACATTGCAGGAGTGAAAAAGCTACACTTATTCCGAAACGATAGTACTATTGAAAGTTAGAGACATTTTAAGAGGTGATATCATTCAGATAAAGATGAGAAAATTCGGTTTATTTATGTCTTGGTTAAGATTTATGATATTTTTGGTAATTGTAACTTACATTGCTCAAGGAGATCATACTTTCTTCACAGATAATGGCAACTTAATGTATACGGCGTCAATCAGAGGCTGAATTTCGCTTCAGGTTTAAGTATATCCACTGATTTTATTGCCATAAGTTAAAGTATTTTTCTTTTTAGCTTTACATCATGATACGGAAGCGTGCGTTAAACTGCATTATGTCATTAAGGTTTAAAATAGCAACGTTTTGGATTCATCAAATCGATCTACACTCTTTCAAATGGATAACTAATATTGAATTTGAAACAAATGCACCTAACACCAATTTTCAATTTATTTATCTAAAACGTGTTACGTCGCAAAAGGATTCGGTCTTTTCATATAATATTACCTGTAATGGACTTGAAACATATACTGTAATATTGTAATAAGAACTTTTCAGAGGCGTTGGAATGTTACCTAACACTTTTATTCCATTTTAAAATACATTTTTTAATTTAAATAATTGGTCATTCAAGGAACCAAAAATTAACATAAAGATTTATTTTTAAGTATGGAACCCTTTACGATTTGATCTCAGTTTAATGAACATTCATCGCTGGGTTATGCTTGCTGGTGTAGTTTAGAGCACTCACGAAACATGACACGTCAAGCTGTTTGTTGACATGCAGAACGCACGTATTCAAAGGATACAAACGATTCTTAATTGTGAAATCGGCTGATCAGTCTAGAACTCGTAACTCTGAAAAAACTTAATACAAAGACCAGTTCGGATATAATAACACGAGAGACAAAAGTACATGAATTTTCTTTACATATTTTAACCAAATTTTACAATTTATTACGTCTCCAGCCTCGAAATATAATGCTAACGCAATTTGAATCACATGTCTATACTCAATTTTATTCCTTTTTATTAACACATAATTTGTTATCGAGAAACAATCAGGTTTTAGGAAATTTGGCTACTGTCAAAACAGTTTTATATTACAACTTGTGCGCAGCATTGTTGCACGAGGTTGTAAATGTGGCGGTGTCCATGTATTAGCACATGTATTGTATGTATGCCTTCGTGTGGGAGTCGTGGTAGCTCAATCAGTTGAGTGGAAGAATAGTAATCTAAGGATCGCAGATTGTAGGCCGGACCTAGGCCAGACCCTGTCGGCTGTCTTGATATATCCAAGGAAAAGCACGTAGGTCGAGTTTACTCGATATGATATAGCCAATAGTGTGTTAAAGCTGTCGTTAAATCCACCAAAAACAATTTGTTTCTAGGCCAAACTCAAAACAAATGACTTTGCATCGTAGCACTACCGGTGTAAGGTGGTAGAGGCCCTCAAAACAGTTTAAAAATTGTCACTCCCGCTTTATAAAAACAAAACTGCCATTTCACTGCGCTGTGACAAGTTCAGGTCTCACTGGATAGTTTTGTATTTTGACACCTCCCTAATTTTTAAGTTAGAAGGCATTAACCTAATTATCATAAGCCTAGCATTTATAAATTCACACAGAAGCTAAATCTGTAATGTGGTTTAGATTTACTTTGAGTTAGGATTGAAAATGGGTTGGCTTGTTTGGTGACTGCCTGTCATAGTTAAACCAGCACTGGAGATCAAATGCGTAACTGGGGCTGCAGATGAATAGTCGACTTGGCTTCCGTATTTACGTATGTCTGCTACAGCGGTAAAGATCTAAAAATTGAGATGGTTGAGCGGTGATGAAAAGTATGCTAATTTGTTATAGTACTAGTGAACTTTCTTCATGCATAAGGCACATACTGATTCTTTTAGCTGCCTTGTCACAGGAAAATATTCAAAATAGCTCTTTGCTGTCAAAAATGAATGTAACACAGAGGGGTTGGTGGCAGTGTTGGTTCAGTATAAAAGCCACCATTGTATAAGAAATTAACCTGATTGCCTCAGTCAAAATCTCACATGCATTCTTTCTACAAAAATCATTAGTTTGTTTTTATTTGTATATTCAGTGTAAAATTATTCTCATTTTTCTGCTATTAGTCATTGTCGGGTGAAACTTCACCAGATAAACTGTCCAGTGAGACCTCACGCATCCGGTAGACTAAGCTGCTCTAGCTTCTATGCTTGCTTATGTAGACTCAGCAGCTCTAGCTGTGTTATGTTTCCTGTATGCAAACCACTCAGCTGCTCTAGATGTGTTGTGCTCGTGTATGACAATAATATAACTACTGTAGCTGTATCTATAAGGATAGATGATGCTGAAATCATACTTCTAAAGTATCACACTTTTTAATTTGGTGTAATTACATTGTTATGTATATTCATTATGAAAGAAGACAAGGCTCATAAATTCAGAAAAGACGAATGCATTAAGATCTATCTGAGCACTATTGGCATTATATGCCTGAAAGATTCATTCAGAGAAATATTTTAGGTGTCACAGTTTGAAGACAAATCATAGTGCAATTAAGTACATTTTGTCCTGTCAAGGACCTTTGCAAATAATATATTATCTTGGTTTTAGGATCACATTTTTAACCTTCGAGCGCACTGCTGCATTTTTACATAAAATAAATTTCTAAATAGACCAAACAGAAGAAACCATCTGCCGTTCATATTTTTCATTCTGGAGAATCTCTAATAACTGAGGCTCCCTGACGAAGGAAACAGTCAAAGAGTTTTCATTTTTATGTTTGTTTATTTCTCATGAAATAGTAATGGGCGTACCTTTTAAGTAACACGTAAAATTCATTGACTTGATATTGACCATGAAAACATCGTCCGACAAGAGGTATGATTGTATCATTTAAAAAATGTAATAGTTATCGTGTTCTAATGATGCCAATTTACCTCTCGCAAATAAATAATTTTAGATTCCTATTATTTAGGGTTTTATATTTCTCAGGGTGACTTATTCCTGAGAACTTTATTGCGAGTGTATTTGTTTTCAAATTAAAACAAGCAAACAGATTTTAAGGTTAAATAAAAGATTTGTTTAATAATAAAGTATACTTTTAGCAGAGATGACCTAATGACCTCTTGACATTCAAACTGTAGGAAAATGGATGATTAAGTAAACATTCATACCAAACATGATGATTTGATTGCTCTAAAGACAATTTGAATTTGCACTCTTTAATAGTGGTAGATATCTTTAGCGTTAGGCCGAGAGTTCTACTTTTGTCCTATCCAAAGAAATATCATGCGACGAGGGGTATGACAATGAAACTTACTGTGTGCCAACGATGCAAATTTACATCTCGCAAACAAATAATTTTACGCGGTGGCTATTAAAGTTTCATTTTTCTCCAAAGAAACAATTTCATGGTGGCTGATCGAGAACTTTAGAGAAAGTGTAAGTATTTCAAATGAAAACTGGACAAGAGATTTTAAGGTGATATAAAAGATTTGATTTGTTGTATTGCATATATGTAGCAAAGGAGACTAATGATCAAGTAACATTCATGCCAAGCATGACGATTTGATTTCTTGAAAGATATTTGAAATTTACATTCTGTACAAGATGGTTGACAGCTTCTTCGTTAGGCAAAGAGTTCTGATATTGACATATCCTTTCAGTTATATGTTGCGTAAATTAAAGTGAACGTTCTATCGACCAATGGTCTCAGAATATCTAGACACCTTTATCTACCATGACACGGTATATACTGAAGGGGCCCCGGTTGGCTGAGTGGACTAAAGATTTCGCTTTTGCCGATAAAAGCCATCCCACCTCTGTTGGTGTGGTTTCAAGTCTTGTGTTTGGCCAATGTAGGTCTGTCAGAAAGCTTGCCAGTAACATCCCGTGAGTCGGTGGTTTTTATCGAGGCTTGCCCGGGTTCTTCCTTAACCACTTATACTGGTCACCATGTATCGTGTGCTGAAATACGACGTTAAAGCAACAGAAACAATATACCGTATTTATGTACAAGTGTAAACAGTTCAGCTTGCATATGAGCCTGGAAATAATAAACCTCGTTACGATGCGTTTGAGCGTGAATTTAACATTACATCACATTTTGGTTTTTTACGTCCGGACCGCCCCGCTTTCATAAACCTTTCCTAACATGAGAATGTATTCAAGCCAAAAGTCAATTAATTTTGTTTTATTCAGAGACTTCAATCTTATAAGCCCCTTTAAGCTTTTTGCATCGTGGGCGTTTCGAATGGCTTCGACATTCCGTCTAAAATAAAAGGTTTACAAAGTATTATTTTCTCACATGTTTGAGATATATAGATGTAGGACAATTTGATTGCAAGAAACATTACACTATAATTTTGTAAAGGGAAACATTGTTCAGAAAAGGAAAATTGCAATAATTCTAACTTTATTATCGACTAAATGAAATGATTATGTTAGTATTTCATACAATGTTTCATAAATCACGAAGATGCATTTTACATAATATCCCTCATTATTTAAATCATCGTCCAGAAAAACTAAATTGACTAAATGAATAGTGAATCCCCTGGTTATAATTTCTTTGATAAATTTAAATCTTGAAAATGAAAAGAACAATAGTAAAGGATTAGTTATTTAAAACTTATTCACTCCCAAGAGTTAGGAATAACTCGTAAAATGCTAAGCTTTTTATTTCTATGAAATAAGGATGTATGCTGAAAGCAAAATTTCGCTATTCTGCAGTTATTTTTATGTCGTAATTTTAAATCAAGCACTTTTCATCGAACGCACAACCAGAAAAATTAACAAGGAAAGTGTTGTTTTTTTTTTAAAATAAAAAAAATATTTGCGTTGATCTTTAATGTTAAGAACATAACATTCACTGTAACGCGAGAGGGAAAGTCGAGCAAAATTATACAAGACTTCTTAATAAGGACTCCTGCAAAGAGTTTAGTTGTATGAAAAAATTGTTAATCTTCTGTTTCGCGTATTGTGTATTATCGTCGATTCCGCAAAAGAGCATATATGATATTCTATAGCCATCAGTATATAATTTTAAAGTTCATTTATATAATATAAACTATTTTAGTTCTACTTTTAAAGATGAGACCTATACAAGTCATCCGTGACAGCTTTCCAGAAACAAGAAAGTTTTTTGTAAGTATCTCAATTCCGTACGATTTCTCTGTCACGTTGATACTATATTCAAGTCCCAGAACAACAACATCCTTGTTGAAGCAAAGTCGAAATGATGCCTATAGACAATGCCTGACACAGTGCTAATATCCTAAACGCAGGAAGGGAATTTACATCCTTCGATTGTGTGTAAGCGATAATGTCACTACGTTCTTGTTACCGAGGCTAAATTCAGGTTTGGGCTAGGATAGGCTTAGTTCTCATTTATAAATTTTTGTTAGAGTTACAATCATGATGACTTTAATAAAAGATATACGGCTTTTATCACTTCAATCAATGCAAATCAACAGCATAATGATTGCAGATAAACATTTCGAAACGAACGATACCTTAGCAAAAGATGTAGAAGGAATCACATTGGCCAGCTAGTATCTAGAAAAGATGGAGAAGGAATCTCATTGGTCAGCTAGTATCTAGAAAAGATGGAGAACGAATCTCATTGGTCAGCTAGTATCTAGAAAAGATGGAGAAGGAATCTCATTGGTCAGCTAGTATCTAGAAAAGATGGAGAACGAATCTCATTAGCCAGCTAGTATCTAGAAAAGATGGAGAACGAATCTCATTAGCCAGCTAGTATCTAGAAAAGATGGAGAACGAATCTAATTGGCCAGCTAGTATCTAGAAAATCTGATTGCATTACAGACTCATTGTTCACACAACATCGACCTCGACTTTATACTGAGGAAATAGCTTACAAAATGTGAATGATGAAGACGTCTCCTTTGTACATGCATTGCACAACTAGATTAGGTTTTAATAATTTGATTTATGAACGACCTGTAAATTATATTACCTTTAAATAATCTGTTAAATCCGCCTCGTGGATAATAACAACACTTATTTACACATCATAAAGGGATATCGGTTTAGTATCAGTGTGTGTGTGTTGGGGGTAGGGAGAGAATAATATTACGAGAGTGGCGATACCACTTTTGTCGTTAGTGGGACTACTTTATCTTGCTATTTATAAAATATATACATCCTTATCGATGTTTTTCAAATAAGTATTTCTATACTTTGGCCTATTTCATTTTGCTGATCCCCTCCCCCCTCTTTCTTTTTCTCCCTCTCCATTAGGATCAAAAGACTTTAAAATACATGTCGTGACTATAAAAGTTTATGTAATCAATGAGAAGGCACCATCAAGAAATGCCAAAACATTCAAACAATAAAATATAAAATTTTCAGGTATTAACTGCATTATGATTAATTTTCTACTTGAATCATACGAACTGTCAGTGAATGACTTTACATGATCTATTGCTTTTTGATGTTCTGTGATACCCGTACATTATGGTATACCCATTTCACTACGACTATCGGTATACGCTTTTTGGGAAAGAACTCTTTATCAAATATTTTGATAAATTATTTTTAAGAAGCGATTTCAACTCTCGGCACAATCATAATCAGGTTTGAAAACAAGGGAAGAAAAAATTCAGGGATATATGAGTGTTGACTGCAAACAAAAATCAATTGAAAAAATCGAAATTTCTGGGAAGCGCCCGTTCCTAATTAGCTTGCAAGCTTGCCAAAGTAGCACAATTCACGTTTGAATGCAGAAATATATACAGAGAAGAACGAAATTCTCTCCAGATAAACTCGCAATCACTGAAATCTTTTGTTTAAAGTTGTTGCGTTCGACCGCTCTGCTGTTTCTACAATATCCCCACACCACCAATATTCACTGTATCAATCAGCGCAAGCAATGTGCTAACAAAAATCAAAACTCATGAAACAGTCACTTATTTGATAAGATACACAATTACACAATACAAACTTAATCTGTTAAAGGTTCCTGTACTAAAAGTATTGTAAAATTTCACAATTTTCTTTATTAATGTAGTAATGCAGCCGTTAATCGCATTGGCACAGAATGGAAAATATTACCGAAATTGAGCATTTTGCCTTACAAAATATATTTAATAATAAGAAAATTTACTTTGCAGTAAATATAAGTAAACATTTCACGTGAGAAGTGGAAATATTTTGCATTGCCAGTAGTGGTTTCTCCTTCGTTACTTCTGAAAATAGAAAATGTCTCCACTTCAATCGCTGAATATTTCCTTATATCTACTCACAAAACATAGATATCCTATATATTTTAACACCGTAACCAAGACATAACTTACAATTCAGATATGAGTTTCAGTTTAAGATTGCAATGTTTCTAAATTCTTTTGGTATGGGTAATTAATTGCTTTGGACTGCTTTCTTAAATATCCTGTCTTTAAAGTCTTGATATTTGTTAGACATATTTACTAAATATATATTTTAAAATTACTGTTACACTGAATGAAAAGAGCAATTTTCATACTTGTTCTGATATTGTAGTATAACTGCCTGACTGGCTAACTGACTTGCTCATAAAGTAATGATCTAACTATGCCATATTATAACTGGTACCGTAAATTGCCTTCCTTACTGTGAAAGACATAGAACGTAATGCATGTAATTAGTTATAATAATTGTGTCATTTCCTTTATAAATCTCTCTTTGACTTTTTTCATACTTATATTAATTGTCAAACGCAGTGTCGTTTCACAACATCTGCATTCATGTCTTTCACCCATCTTTTCGAACTTGAATATTTTCTTTTCTCGGCTTCTTGCGTGTATTATATGGTGCCTGTTATTCTATATATTTCGGACAGGCACATGGGATTATGAAACAGGAATCATTCAGAAGTTTACCTGCTACTCCTGTGGTGATGGTGCATAGACGTTATTTTACACCTAAATAATCGGCATACAGGTATAGTTTTGGCGTAGTATGTGTTACATGTATTAATGTACAGAGATCTAAACTTCTCCAAAATATTTTCTGCTCTACATCTACTGGAATGCGTTTGACATAGCTGAGGAACTGTGCCCAAGGCGTGCAAGCACTG
>JAECUM010060136.1:0-13882 GCA_016617855.1 Megalonaias nervosa
CACACAAACGCAGATCTTCGCGCGTGCTTCGGTGATCACGACGTCAGTTGTGGATTGCCATAGCGGTCTTTAAAAACGATTACTAACAGTATTACACTTGTGATCATCTTTCAAAACCGTGCACGCGAGCCTATTTAATTTGATCTGTACAGCATGCAAATCAATCGCCTGTTTTAATTATGCACCGCTGATAGCTATTAGTATCGGCGCACGAAATCGCCGAAAGCTTTCCTTATCGGGTAGCACCGTCTCCAACTCCACGGTGGTAATGGTTTTATCCTTGATTGCGATCAGTAGAGTTTACTAATTGTACTGAGACTACATTGCAGCACGGAGATAATTTCTGAACACATACGTATTCTTGAATGTAACTGTAGCAAATTCATTTTGCCTGCGTTGCCAGTCAAACCTGTAAAAGTTTACATAGAAGCGATGCACCTATGATGATTGCTGTAGTCGCCATTCCAACAACACGAAGTCAACGGTGGTTGCGGCGGAGATTCTGGAAATACACACACGACAATGTACACGTGTTTGTATTTTGCAAGTAAATCGGTTTCTTGATGATTTCATCTCGTAGATGTTGTTCCGCGTCTATTACTACAGCACACCAACTTCCAACCAAGTATTTTTCTTTACTGGTATAACTTTCAGTTTTAACTAGAACTACATAGAATACGCCTCTGCTTGGTGTTGCCAACGATCGTTCACGCATTGTTTCAAGAACTGCTACATCGACAAGGGCGTCTTTGTTGAATATCAGTTTGAGGCTTTCTTTTGCGAGTCGAGTTAATGTTGGTGGTTTGAAATAAATGACGGGAAGTTTTATCGTCGTGGATTTGTCGGTGAATTCTACTTCGTCCTACAAACAATCACTGGATGATTTCGTTTTGCAATTTTCCACTTGTCTTGAAAAATCACAAGCTATCCCGGATAAACGCGAACAACAATGCGGCTGCTAAACTCGGACATATCCCCTTTGGTAGCAAACCTGGACAGATCCACATCTGAGCCGCGCGTGGTTGCTGCCTTCGCGCATCGGCGTATCATCAACACTTGAAAATACCTTTGAAGCTCTTGATTTACTTCGTCATCATCAGCAGCAATTTAAAACTGGTCAATGGACCCACTGCAATCATCAACGGCGAGGCCAAATCCGAAGACAATAGCCCAAAGTTCGCCTAATAATCAATCACCATTTCCTGTATTTTGAGGACCAACAAGGGAAGCTCTGCGGCCAAGCAACTTAATCAGAACCATCCAGGTTGCAGTTTGAAAAGTCACAAAACTCAGCCGTTCTTGCAACCGTGGGAACCTCAGCCACCAACAACTTTGGATTCACCGCGAGGAATACAAATGTTCTGCCACTCTTTTGCATTTGCTTCACCTGTGACGTTGACAGATTTAGTGTTGCCTGGGCTATCTTTTGTTTGGCTGCATTGAGTTGACCACGTTGCATTTGAGTTTCCGGTCTGGTCTTTCGGAGAAAGTTCCATTGTGACTACAAAATCATTTCTTATTGCGCTTTATGTTACGGCAAGCTGCTTGTCACAAAGGTGACTCTAATTTCGTGCTATTACAATAGTATCTGGAAACGAAACAAGTTCAATTGCATGTTTTTGAAAACAAGTATGGGCTTTCAAATGGTGCGTCAATGACACTCATTCGGCATTCTGAACCCTCCATAAACAGAGTCGTGTATAAGAGAATCTCAGTAATGTATCTATAATAGGAGACGAGGTACTCGGTTATACGTGGTTTGAAGTAAATGTCGACCAGCGACTGCTTGTACAGGTTTATATGTTCGAGGGAAACGTAAAAAATCAGTTACAATGTAGCAAAGTCTTGCAAGGAAATATGCACACCCGTGCAAGTGTTTTGGTCCCATCACATGAACGACCACAACTTGTGATATAGCACGTGAGACATGAATGGCTTTCCAGTCGAGGAGAATTTCTCCCGAGGGTTCCTGACGACATTTGAACCACAGAGAAACATCAAGCATTCGTGGCAGGTCAGTATCATCGTGTCACTGGTCTGTCCGCCACGCACCCGTTCCCTGGTTTGAAGCACAACTAAAACGTGTCATGGTGAGCCGATACATGGTTGGGTAGTTAGCGTTCATGATAAATATTGAACAGTGCCGTCGTAAGAGCACTGAAGTGCCTCCAGGCCCCATGAACAGGAACAAAAGCGATCATGTGGTCAGTGAAGGGGTTATCACAGGCATCGGCACAATTATTTACGACTTTCTTGGGAACTCTCAGCTGCACGAAAGAAGCCGGGTTAAAAAAAATAACTTCACTGTGATATCACTTCTGGGATGACAAAACTCCCTGGCTATATATTATGGCGAAAGGCCCATTTCTGGATATAATCATTGCGATCCTAGAGCATAGCTGGATCTATGACTGGATTACAGTGACAACAAGCTCTCGAAGAAAATGTAAACAGCGTCGCTGCTGCATGCTACGATACGATCTCGTGAACAAAACATCAAACGTTATCCGTGCGCATCAACGTGCTGACTTAGATCTCATCCACAACTTGAACGCAGTTTCTTTACAGGCCATCAGAGAAAGAATCACTAGATGCTCACCAAAAGGAGTCATGACGACTAAGACTGCACTTATTGGACAAAGCCCTTTATAGGAAATGAAGTCTCCACATTAAAAAAAAAAAACAAAAACAAAAAAGAAAAGAAAATCAAAGGAAAAACAAAACAAGCGAGCCGAAGTGTAGCCTCCGATCAAACAATGTTCGTAATACACCAAAGTCCGTGCTAGTACTGGAAAGGCGAAGCCTCGTTGAAAACTTAGCCAACGCTGCAAAAGTTGCTTTGAAGGTTGCCAGAGCGTGTCGGACCATATAAGCGTTGTGATAAATTTTGTTACACTCCACGAGGTAGATTTCCCGTAGGTGGTTGGATTTAATGACCCACAACGAAGTTCACCAAAGGCGATAGTTTGTTTCTTCGACACACAAATACGCGTTTACCGTCGTACATTTATTAGCAGGTATAATTAAGACTTGCTGACGTTCCAAGAATTCCCAAGAGGCTCAAACTCAAAGTTATGTATGCACATGGAATGCTAACATGGCGGCGGCTTCTCAAGTTAGACCCAGGCAAATAATTTCGAGTAGCTGTTGCAGCGTTGTTGATAACAAACCATGTGCGGGTTCGTTGTGGACATGTTAATGTACATCGCACAATTACAGAACAATTATTTGAGCATCAAGAATTAATAATGCAACCACCAATTGTCTCTCTTGTGGGTTAAGCGGCTTAGATAAGTCCCAGCAACGGTGACTAATGAAACCACAAGCAGGGTGGGGTTAAAATCCGCTTACACCATTGGCAGAAAACCGTTGTGTTCACACGAGTTGTTTTGCGTAAGAGATATATGCCCTCGGGGATCTAGAAGGGGGACAACCATGCTGCTGACCCAGTATGGCCCGTCGATGCAAATATGACCTCGGACTGTATTGATATTCCAGGACAATGAAGGAGCAACTGTCCGGCGATGAAACATGCAATTGTCTCTGACAAACGAGCGGCGATATTTCATCGACTGGACAAGATTTTCGGCGAAGATATTCCCCGTACATGTAGTACTTGAGATCGTTTTGCACAACATCGCGGTGGATCCCAATGACTCTCTTAATGTTTTTGTTGGCATTTTGTAAGGAATACATTGTACATTGTAGGCTCATTTGGTGTTCCCGAGCACTCGTTCTTGAATTTACCCAAAGCTCTTTAGTTAACGTAGCTGAATAGTTAATTGTTTTTCAGGTACTCGATGATGTCTCACCCATATCAGCATAGATGTCTTTGCTGGTAATGTTCACGTGGTTGTGCAGCATCCGTATGTTGTCACCGTGGCGAGGTTGAATCTTGTAATAAAACTCGTACATCATCAACCTCGAAAATTCAGCACGAACGTGCCAACGACAATGTAAATGTGTTTCCTCAACTTTAGCCAGGAATTCTTGCTGTGTATATCAACGGGTCCAGTATCATAGATTTCGTGTGACTTGAACGCAAGCTCCTCATTGACCCTGGAAAGTGTGTTTTGTTTGATGTACCGGACATGGTTTTCGTAGATTCTTCATGTTTTTCCAGAAAACGGAAGTATTCAGCAGCTTACAGGCGTCCTTTGCAAATGTTTTTCTTTGATCCGTATTCATCTCGATGTAAGGAGGCATCTACGAGCGGTTGGGAAACCGCAACAACCGGTGGACTCGCGCCACATGCACATAAACCTGCAGATACAACTTCAGATTTCGAAAGTAGATGGCATAGTTGAGTTGTTGGCATAGATTCGGAACCTGTTTGGTGCTACTCGATGCTCAAAATCGTTCGCGTGTCCACACTTTTACAGGGACATCCACTTGCAGGTACCAAAACCAATGCCAGGGCCAGTGGATACTCTTTGTGAGTGTGGTGAAACTCTTCCGTGTATTCAAGGTCGTCTTTGAACTACCCGACGTGGCTCTTGTTCTCGTAATCGCTAATGTGTTTGTATATGTTTACATCCGAGTGACTGATCGACTGAAATTCTCTTAACGGACATCGATTGCATCATTGACCATTCATGCAGATTATTTATGTTTAGGTACGTGACGTAACTATTTGGGGGTTCTGCGTAATATCCGTACACGCATAGGTTGCTCGCGTTAGCGTGACAGTAACTCGCATAGAAATCTTGATGGGCCACGTTGGGCGAACATTGGGATGAAAAGTGGCGCGCGGAACTGAGCTTATAAACGCGCAAGGAGGTATCGCGGAACGCTTCAGAAACATCTGTGAAAGGCAGCACGTCGGTGTGCAATACATATCGTGATAGTCAACAACCACACGCTCTTTCCCATGTAATCAACAATAATGGATGGCCCCTTGATTTTCATCGTAAATCTTCAGTATTTTTTTCTCCAGAAGCCTACACTTGTTATCGCCTGGCTTTTAACAATATCCAGTGGAGGATACCATATGCTTCTAAAAAAAACTGAAACCTCCTCCCCCCAACCCCCTCCCCGAAAAAAGTGAAAAAACCCCTGACATAATGTTGTCTCATTCAGCACCATTTCTCTGGTGGAATGTCCAACATAACCAAAGTCGGAAAAATATTTTTTATCGCCCTTTCAGTTTTATATTTTTTATTATTTTGCAGTTTAAGAATTTATCATTGCCCTACGAAATATGTGGTAAACCAATAGATTACAAAAACGTTATCCATTATGACTAGAACAAACATATTGGAGATTGGTATGAAACAAAATCTAGTTAACAAATCTTTCTTGCATTGTGTAAATGCCGATTTACATATTATCGATATGATAGTATTCCTTTCAAACTGTGAATTGTTGGTAAACTTGTATTTCGATATATCTTCCTTATCTGCCACCTGATCACGCAAGTGAACAATGAATGAAAACTTGCGATGCGTGCATTATTTTCTCTATTATTAACTGTCAAATTTCAAGAAAGTTCCTGTGAATGAATACAGTAACACCGATATCAACCAACCAGCCGTACATATCTGCCAACCTACCAGGCTATCATTGGACACAGTCATACATATATAATACGTGCACCTGATTCATGCATTCATTCACTCTCTCCTCTCCAACCCAGCGTTGCATCCACTGATTTGCAACTTTACTCTTTCAATCTTCTCATCTGTACGGACTTACAGCGCAAATCAACATAGACACCTATCTAACAAGTAAATGAATTGGCTTTCTTCTTGTCAGCCTTTGCTGAATATGTCTATGGATGTTGTTTGTATGTTATTCCTACTTCTTTACCTGCAAGATATGCTTAAAATGTGTACCGAAAAACTTTACTAACGCATAAAGTTAATTTTAATGATCCTTCAATATTTCAGCTGACCTTAGTAAAATAAATTTATCAAGTAAAAAAGGAAAATCCTTGACTCCTTAGGGCATAAAGTCGGTCGAACAATGTGTCTACATTACAGCAAACCAAAACATATATGACAGGCCACCGACAGACATTTCAAGGTTCAGCCCTCCCAATTCGAATAATTTGTTTCCGTTTTCTCACGTTTTGTTCCGTCAATAGCCACATACCGTAAAGTAGTGTCCGACCAAATTAATGCAGAACAAACATCAGAAATATTTTTATAAATGAACATTCTCAATACCCAGGTATCCATTTCAACTAGGCTGTTAAGCTCTAAATCAATGATCAACCTCTGGGAAGAGAATTTAGAAACAAGCTCCGGTTAACATTATTCTTCCTTCTTTATTCTTGAGGCGTATACATATCCTGTTCGTATTGAGGGTATGTTCAGGAAGAGTCCGTTTTACAGAAATGAATTAGATCTATTTAGAGTAGTAGAATCAAAATATGTAGCTGCTATTCCTGTTTTATTTTTGTCTAAAGATGATAGTTTATACCATGGCTAAAACAATACATATGAATTTAGTTCTTCTAGGGGACTGCGATTCGGAAACGGCAACGAAAAATGAGTTCTGATGCTTACAATAACAATTTAGGGATGGTGTTATACAAATAAATCTATTTTTGACAGACAGTAGCTAACGTGCCAATTATATAAATGTTGCAGAATCTCTTTGGAGCCAAAACAGAACTAGACCTGTTTCTGAAAAAAAGACTTCGCGAACTTTGGTGAAAGCTTAACTGTGTAGTATTATTATTTATATTTGACAATGTTTTAACTATTCAATCACATACACAAACAAAATCGAGAAAGCTAACCTGAAGCAATCGTCCTCATGCTAAGGACATTATCAGCAGACATATAGAATCTATGTTGGGGTTTGGACCGAGACAAGGAAATCCCAGTCAAGGGGTTACATTATTTGTCTCCCCACGAGGCTTGACGAGTGGGGAGACATATAATGTAACCCCGCGACTGGGATTTCCTTGTCTCGGTCCAAATCCCAACGTAGATTCTTTTTCTCACCCAATATTATCCTTTACAGTAAGAAAGAATACCGTTACTTGTTCACTATAGTTCACGCGCCAATGTTTACATGCGGTGCATTAATACAAATATGCTAATGAGGACTGTGGCGTGACGTGTCATCCGAAGTACACAGTTTTTATGCGTGAGTCAAAACAAAATAACAACATTAAACGTTGCATAGTTTTTAGGTATCATCACATTTAGTATATTGATGTTATATGAAATTAACAATAAATACTTAATATTTATTACAAGAAAATGTTTCATTTTCATTAGTTTCAATTTAAAAAATTAAATTGTACATAATGAAACTGTACTCGGCCCACAGCTCTGTTGTAGTGTAAATACATGTAGCATGAGTGTCCGTGCTTGGGTTACTCGCGGGTAATTAGAGATCCGTGTCACTATCACTATCTTTAGAGGAGGTGAAACTGTTTGTGACATACTTGTGTTGTAATTAATATTGATTGTAAAAGTACCTCCGTGTATAAAAGACACTCCAAATACGAACCACAGCTGATAACCATGTGCTAAACTTTCAAGTTCACTGATTCGTTGAAAATATATTTTTCTCTCTTGGAAATATGGCAAGTGTTACAGTGAAATTTGCTTAAGGATTAATGTGTCGACGGATAAATGATTCCTTCTGGCTGGTAAGTGCATTATTTGTCATTAAATATTTTAGGTATATTTTTGATTCAACTGGGGCGCAATGGAGATGCTTAACAAAAATAGAATAAAGCATGTTTGACATAACACATTTCAGGCTGTTACTAAGTTTTCTGTAGTTGTTAACAGCGTTGGAAGAATATGAAGTGTATAGGTCTATAGGCTATGTGCATAGATCAGTGTTTTCTGTCATAGTGCATTTCGCACAGCATTGAGAATTTTATCCTGTCTGTAGCACAGTCAATTTTCAGGTCAGCGTCATTAAATGTAGCTAACAGTATATAATTTGTTTCACACGAAGTATTTAAAACTAGTTAGGTAGCTTTAGCTACATTTAATGACGCTGACCTGAAAATGTATTGAGTCAGGCTTGCAGATAGGATAAAACTGACTATGCTAACGAACTATCGTAATACCAAAAAGCTCAACATCGTGTGCGTGCATGTGTCTGTCTCTCTCTCGGAATGTTTTGTATGGTGTTTTCTCAAAAATGGAGAGTCCTTAAGTTACTATGTTGTTTTGTTATATATTTGTTTGTTTGTTGTTGTTGTTGTTGTTGTTGTTGTCGTTGTTGTCTTATTTTAGAACAACTACGTCAGGCATAGCAGAAGACAACAAAGGTTTTTTTTTTAAAAGTAGTCCCTAGCGCGGGGACACCTAGACCGAGACAACCGGACTGAGATAACCAGACTGAGATAAGAAAAGTAAGGTTAGCAAAACAGCTAGATTTCTCTGTCGCATGGGTGAGAAAAATTTAATCTCTACTGGCTCTACATCCGTGCGCACATACCGACGAAGAACAGGGACGTGGGCCGTAATAACCTGCCACATATATGGGACAATCTGTTAAAAACGCTCACCATTCCATCGAGCGATCTTAACAGTCAGTAGAGATTAAATCAGTCTGCTGATGATGTGCTTATCGTGAGGACGAAAGCTTCAGATTAGCTTTCTCTAATTTATTTGTGTATGCAGTTGAAAAAGTTATAAACATTGTCAAATACGTCTTCTAGAATTTCAATCACAGGCAGAGTATACATTCGTCAGCATGGCAAAATAAAACTGAAGCTAAGTTCACATAGTGTTACGTGTTTATGCTCTTACAAAATGTAACAAGAAAAGAGGCAAGACAACAATCTTTGTAAAAGTTAACAAATAATTTATTTCCTTAGAAAGCCAAGGTACAAATGAGAAAAAGAACTTACGATTTTACGAATCAAATCCAAAGTTAATACTAGAATTAAAAAGTAAAAGTCCTATTATTAAAAGGTCCTAAATGAATCTGAGTTCGAGCCCCGATGAAATTTAAATTGGAAGGCGATGACGTCTGTTGCAACCTTCAAAGTGTTGTTGTGTCAACAGTTCCTTGTTGAATCACAGAAAATATTATTACAGTTTTGAATTCCGAATAAATTTCAGTGAATATCTTTGTCCAAGAATTCTGTATGAGCAATTATATATTTCCAGGGAAGAGAATCACTAATTCCATAAAATAGAATTTTAATTCAAACTGGTCACAACAAAACACCTTTAAGTGTCAAAGTTTCAGAGCCCGAACTGGCTAATTCTTATTATAACATGAGTTATGAACAACTAATTCGCAAAACAGATGCCCGAATGAAAGTCACATGGCTACCCTTCCAGAACAACATAAAAGCTTTATACATGCCTAACATCACGTTCTCCCAGTACGGCCTTAACTGAAATCAATGGTTCTTACTCTGGGAATGAAATGAAAAAAAAATTAAAAAAATGTTTACCAGAACCCTTACTGGTCCTGAATCAAAGTCAGCAACTAGATTCAGTGTTTCTACTACTGGTTGTTTATCAGTAAAATAAAATTGTCAGGTCAAACAGAACTGAATTAATTTTCTGGACAATTTCAAATCCAGTAAATAAAGTTACATTACAATAGCATGCAATGAATAAACATTTTTTAAAACTAACAAACAAATAATTACATTACATATATATAACACTTCCCCCCATAAAAAATGGTTTATATAATAAAGCTTCCTTTTTACCATAGGTTAATTATATACGAGGCTTAAAAAAATAACAAAAGAAGAACTCTTATGAATTATACCAAGTGTACATGAAATAATATTTCTATACACGGGAAAGTGCATCTGCTATTAAATTGTCTTTTCTCTTGATGTGCCTGATGTCAATATTATATTCCTGTAACAACAAACTCCATCTTAATAATCTCTGATTTTTGTTTATCATCTTGCCGATGAAAGTAAAGGGGTTGTGCTCACCAAACACAATAATCGGAGAAGGAGCTGAACTAATGTAAACCTCAAAATGTTGTAATGCCAATATCAAAGCAAACATTCCTTCTCGATTGTTGAATGAGTTCTCTGGTGCTTATTTAATTTCTTAGAAAAATAGCACGCTGGGTGATCAACACCATTTCAGTCTTCTTGAATCAATACTGCTCCAACCCAAACATCACTTGCATCAACAGATAGTTTAAATGACTGACTGAAATTTGGAGCTGAAAGAACTGGTGCACTCTTAAGTATGGCCTTTAACTTATCAAAAGCCTCTTGACATTTTTCAGTCCAATTAAACTTGTTTTTCTTGCTCAATAAATTTGTCAGGGGTTCAGCAATTATAGAAAAATTGGAAGAACATTTCCAATAGTATCCAGCCATACCTAACAATCGCATCAGTTGCTTTTTACTGACAGGCACAGGGAATTAAGAGATAGCCTTGACCTTAGCATCAATAGGTTTAACTTGTCCATGTCCCACTATATGTCCTAGAAATGTTACACAAGCACGGCAGAACTCGCCTTTGGATAGATTGATTGTCAAATTTGCATCTGTGGGTCTGTCAAAGAATTTCCGAATTGTTGCTAAATGCTCTTTCCAGGTGTCCTTGTGCATGATGACATCATCGATGTAAGTATCACAATTATTTAGACCAGAGTTAATCATGTTCAGTAAACGTTGAAAAGTACTTCGCAAACCTTTCATCCCAAACGGCATCACTTTATGTTGATAAAGTCCATCTGGAGTTACGAATATCGAAATTTCCTTTGCCCTTTCCGTCAGTGGAATTTGCCAAAATCCTTACAGAAGGTCAAATTTGGTGACATACTTGGCATTCTTTTCTTTTCAACCGTGTAGGAACCATAAAACTTGACCTGAAGAGGACTTTGTGGTATGGGCAAGAGAGCCAGAACTCTTTCACCAGGCTGAAAACTCCTTTCCTTTGAGTTTTTATCATACCTTAATTTCATTTTTGACTGAGTAGAGTTCAGATTCACTCTTGCAACCTCACAAGCCTTTGACAATTTAAACTTAAATTTGGAAACATAATCGGGAAGATTAAGTTCAGTATCTTCATTAGAAAGAAATTTCTCTTTCAACAACTTCAATGTCCATGCACAGTGTGTCCAAAATCTAGTTCAAAGGGACTGAATCCTAAAGATTCTTGAACCGATTCCCGAACAGCAAACAATAGTAAATGAATGCCTTCATCCCAATCTTCACCCGTGTAAAAGCAATATGACCGAATAATATTTTTCAAAGTCTGATGAAATCTTTCTAAAACCCATTGGCTCTCAGGGTGATAGGCAGAAGATTTGAATTGCTGAATGCCCAATTCATAGATAACTTACTGGAAAATTCCAGACAAAAAATTTGACCACTGATCAGATTGGACAGATTTGGGAAGGCCAAATTGAGTAAAGAACTTATCAAAGCTTTCACTACTTTTCTTTAGTTTTAATATTCCTCAAAGGAATTGCCTCTGGGAATCTTGTTGACGCACACATAATGGTCAACAAGTATTGGTTTCTAACTTGGTCTTAGGTAAGAGACCAGCACAATCTACCATTATTCTGCTAAATGGTTCGTCAGATGAAGGAATAGGTTGCAAATGACCCTTAGGTATCTACTGATTGGGTTTTCCTACCATTTGACAAGTATGACAAGATCTACAGTATTTACAAACAACACTTTTGATTTTTTGGCCAATAGAAGGGAGTCAAGATATTGTGATAAGTCTTATTAACCCCTAAATGAGCAGCCAAAGGAATGTTATGGGCCAGACTACGAATTTCCTGTCTGTATGATTTTTGAACTACAATTTGATAGTTCACTGACCACTCATCACCAGCAGGTACCTCGGGAGGTCTCCATTTTCTCATAAGAATCTCATTTTTAGTGAAATAACAGACAGGTACTTCAGTTGCTTCAGTTTCACTAATGGCCCTTTGAAACAAACAGGAGATCTCAGGATCTTTTTCCTGTTCAACAACAAGTGATTGTCGTTTTTCACCCTGATTGGAATAAAGAGAATGGGTAGTTAAAATACGATCACTGTGATCAATACCTTTTGACTGATCCAAACAAGGAAAGTGACCTCATCAAAAGCCTGGCCAATACATGTGTCAACTAAAAGAACACTTTCCTTATGAAAATCATTCTCAAGAGCTTTCTTTGCCACAGCTCTAGTAACTGTAGAAGCCGGATATAAATCAGGGAATTCTTTTTCAATTTGATCGACTTTCCGATCCAAAGAAGGCTTGTCAGTTACAAGTGGATTAACCACAATCTTATCTCCACCTAGGTTGCTGCCTAGTAATAAATGAATGCCCTCAACAAGGAAAGAAGACACTATTCCAACTGTCATGGGTCCTGAGACTAAGTCTGATGACAAATGTCCACAATGCAGAGGAACATTAGCAATGCCGCACTCTACTCCCTGAATACGAACACTCTCATTAGGAGAAGACTTCTCAGAAAAAGGTCAAGTACCTGATAATAAAAGACTCTGAGAAGCTCCTGTGTCCCTTACAATGTTAACAGGGATGGGATTGGCAAATCACCCCAAAGTGATATAGAACCTTTCGACATCAATGGTTCATAATTATCCATAATAAAATCCGACTGGGGTTTATTAGACCCAACAAATGTATTGCTTTCAATACATGACCATGTCCTTGACCTTTTAGAAATAAGAGCATTTGGAATAGGTCTGTCTTGATTCTGATACTCATTTTTCAACTTGAAGCAATCAGAAATTACGTGTCGTTTCTTTTTGCAATAGGAAGTAGTAGTAGAAAGAGGCAAGGATTTTTGATCAAGCTTATCAGAAGCTTGATTTATAAAAGTTGTGCCAGATTTTTAAAAGGGCTCGTATTAGGCTGAAATACCTTCTTACCAGAAGACTGCTGAGTGGAGGACTTGCCTACAAAAGGAACTTTATGAGCTAAGGAAAACTCATCAGCAGCACGAGCAGCATTTTCCAAGGTTTCGACCTTATGTACATGAAGATAAGTATTAATGTCACTATGGACGCAGTTGTTGAACTCTTTAAGTAATACAAGTTGTCTGAGACGTTCATAATCTTGATCAACGTTCTTGGCTAAGCACCACCTATCAAGTAAGTGCTCTTTTTCTCTTGCAAATTCGACATGAGTTTGTCCAGCTTCTTTTTATAGTTCCTGAATTTTTGCCGATAAACCTCAGGGAATAACTCATAACATTTTAAGATGAATTCCTTAACCAGATCATAGTCATCACTTTGCTGTACTGACAGGGATGTATAGACATCTGGGGCTTTGCCAAAAAGTGCACACTGTAATAATTGAGTCCAATGCTTCCTTGGCCATTTCAAATTCTCAGCAACTTTTTCAAAATGAGGAAAATATTTGTCTACTTTTTTTCTCTAAAAGGGGGCACTAACCTAAAATTCTTAGTAATATATGAAAACTTGAATTTGTATGTGAAGTGGGAATTTGCTTTTCACTTGCCAGCTCTAATTCTTTTAACCTAATTTTAAATTCCCTTTCATCCTTCTCTCTTTGTATCTGCATCTGTCTCTCTCCTCCTTATCTAATTGCAGTTTTGTTCTTCTTTCTGTCTGTCTGTCCTCTTTATCAAATTGCAACTGCATTTGGTTCTCTCTCTCCTCTTTCTCCAATTGCAATTGCATTTGTTTTTTTCTTTCTGTCTCTCTCCTCTTTCGCCGCTTGTAACTGCATTTGTTCTTTCTGTAACTGCATTTGTCACTCTCCTCTTTCTCCAATTGCAACTGCACTTGGTTTTCTTCTTTATCTTTCTGAAGTTCAAGCATTCTTAATTGTAATTCCATGTTGTATTTTAATTTTAATTCCTTTGCTTCAATGTCAGAGCCTGATACAGGCTGACTGATCGAAACCAAAGCACTTTTATCTAAAACACTCTTTTCTACTGAATACTGTACCAAAATGTTTTTTATTTCTTGCTTCGTTATAGAAG
>JAECUM010060142.1:0-13030 GCA_016617855.1 Megalonaias nervosa
TATTCTGGCAAGCTTATCTTAGCAATACTATTCTGGCAAGCTCACCTTGGCAATACTATTCTGGCAAGCTCACCTTGGCAATACTATTCTGGCAAGCTTATCTTAGCAATACTATTCTGGCAAGCTCACCTTGGCAATACTATTCTGGCAAGCTCACCTTGGCAATACTATTCTGGCAAGCTTATCTTAGCAATACTATTCTGGCAAGCTCATCTTAGCAATACAATTCTGGCAAACTCACCTTGGCAATACTATTGGCAAGCTCATCTTAGCAATACTATTCTGGCAAGCTCATCTTAGCAATACTATTCTGGCAAGCTCATCTTAGCAATACTATTCTGGCAAACGCACCTTGGCAATACTATTCTGGCAAACTCACCTTGGCATTACTATTCGGCAAACTCACCTAGGCAATACTTTACAAACAGGAACAGATTGAATCTAGGTAGCCAGTCAGAGTACGATAAGGAATAACCGAAATCTAGTTAACCAATCAGATTACGATACGGAACAAATATGATCTTGATAACCAGTCAGAGTACAATAGGAACAAATGAAATATAGGTAACCAGTAAGAATAATATGAAGAAACAACTGCAACACATATGATGACTATGATGTTAAAGTACCATCATGAAGCCCACATTTTGTTATTCTATGTATTGGAATAGCACTATAAGACAGGAAAGAGATATTCATCTTTAAAGTTGAGGCTATACTCATGAAGAGATATAATTTAATATATGTTTAAATGTGAGTGTATTTGTAGAAATTATGACAAGATTTTGTTTTTCCCTTTGTGTGTAATAATGGTGTGTTTTGTACAGAATGCAGACAGTATAAACAAGCAACCTAAGAACGATTTTAAAATGCCAAAGAGAGATATATTCATTGAATGCTGCGGATGAAACCTTGCTCAAGATATGTTCCCACATAAGATTCAGACCGTGTCGTACAGAACATAAAGACAACAATTCAGATGCATGTCTATAAATTGTAACAACGTGAACAAAACATTCCATAATAAGATACATCAAAGTGACACATTGGTAGATTGTAAATTTGATTGTTGTTTTTATGTCCTTCAAAGAAACCATTACTATATCAAATATTTACAAGAGGACAACACTAACACCAAACATTACATATTCAATTTATTTGATCAATCAATGTTTATGATCCATTTATTTCAATTAAATGTTGATTTTGTTATGTTGGCCTGCTAAAGACACAATACAGTGACAATCAGAATACTGATTTTGTTATACTGGCCTGCTAAAGACACAATACAAAAACAGTCAGAACGCTGATTTTGTTATATTGGCATACTAAAGACACAATACAAAAACAGTCAGAACGCTGATTTTGTTATATTGGCATGCTAAAGACACAATACAAAAACAATCAGAAAGCTGATTTTGTTATACTCACCTGCTAAAGACACACCACAAAAACAGTCAGAACGCTGATTATGTTATACTTGCCTGCTAAAAACACACTACAAAAACATTCGGAACGCTGATTTTGTTATACTGGTCTGCTAAAGACACAATACAATGACAATCAGAACGCTAGTTAGTTGGACTAAAAAGAAGAGTGTTTCATGGGATCCCAACTTAAAATTGTCTCGTATGATGCACGTATATTTATTGTCGAGGGCACCTTAGAGGGAAGAGAGACATGGCAGTCACACAGACGGAGGAGACGGCGGAGGCGTCAATAGCTTAGGTCTTTTGGTTAAAGTTTGCAATTAACACAAATTTTCTAAACCCATTTATGATTGTCATCATTACTGGCATTATGCCAATAAGATAATTCATTCTGTGATATGCTTGCGTTCCCCTTTTAATAATGATTTCAAGGTAACAGTTATAAGTTAAAGCTAGTTCATTTTACGATAGGTTCACTACATCCTTGATTTTGTGCTCAAAGTGAAAGATATAGATTGTTATGTATATTTAATTTAATTGTTTTTTGTTAGTTTTAAATTTTTTATTCCATTACATGTTACTGTAATGTAACTTTGTTTACTGGATTTGACATTGTCCAGAAATTCAGTTCAGTTCTGTTTGACCTGACTTTTTTTTATTTTACTTATAAACAACCAGTAATAGAAACACTGTATCTAGTTTCTGACCTTGATTCAGAACCAGTGACAGTTTTGGTAAACAGATTTTTTAAAATCTTTTTAAATTCTTTCTCAGAGTAAGAACCATTAAGTTAGGTCAAGGCCATACCTAGAGTACGTGATAGGAAACATCTGTTTATTGTTACAAACTTCTAATTCCTCTAGAAGGTTGACCCTCATCCGGGAATCTGTTTTGCGTCTTAAACTTGTGTATAACTGTTGTCTTTATAGAGATTGTTCAGTCGGGCTTAAAACATTTGAGATGTCAAGTTACATTTTGTTGTGACCAGTTTGAGTTTAATTATTATTTTCTTCAAATTATTGAATTTAAAGTGATTCTTTTCCCTGGATATCCATAAGTGCTCCTCCAAAATTTTTGGACAAAGACATTCATTGAAATTTATACGGAATTCAAAACTGGATTAATATTTTCTGTGATTCAACAAGGAACTGTTGACACAACAGCACTTTGCAGGTTAAAACAGACGTCATCATCTTCCATTTTAGATTTCATCGGGGCTCGAACTCAGATTCATTCAGGACTTTATAATAATAGGACTTCTATTTTTTAATTCTTGGATTATTTTTGGATTTGATTTGTAAAACCGTAAGTTCTTTTTGCTCATTTTCACTTGGTATTCTAAGGAAATAAATTTTTTGTTACATTTTAAAAAGCATGTTGTCTTCACTCTTTTCAATTACTTTTTGTAAGAGCCTAGACTCGTAACAAAATATTGTTGGCGTTATGGTCTGGTTCAAGTTTCATTGGCCTATGAGTGATGATGAAGATACGATGTTACCTCCTTAACACACTGGGTGACTCCTATGCCCTTGAGGTGAAGTACACATTGACGAAATATCTTTAGGTTTTGTTAAATGATTTTCAGTTTTATTTCCAAATCCCTGAATATTGTTTCTTTCTTTCTTATACTTTGAAGGAAGCGTTATTATGCTTAGGCTAATTATTGTGGTGTCTGCTAGCTTAACCGTTTGATCTTAGAGTTTTAGCATTGCTTCGATAGTGCGCCAAAGTGCAGGTTCTGACATTCTTGTGACATATTTGGTCATTTCTGGAATCCAAACAATTTGCACAGGATCAGTCTCGATAGTTCTATCGAAAATTAAAGGTGCTAATCAGACAAGGATTGGTCATATTATTGGAAGAGAAAGGAGGCTGTTTCTAATAAACTTGCTTTTGTTGTCTACTCCCGTTGTTTCTTGTGAATACAGCCAATATGTTATAAAGTGATCAGCAGGTATAAAAGGGAAATGCACGGGATGACTGAAATATTGGTTTTCATGATAAATATTTAGCGCGAAATAACAGGACCTGGTTGCCTTATTAAACTTACTTGTGTCTGAATTGTTGATACAAAATAGCCTACAATCAGCAGTGGCTGGCAATAAAACTCGTTGGCATAATATGTCGCTGCTAGCTTCATATCACTTTATTGCTTAACTAGTTTTGCTGTCAGACATACAGATATCTAAAATTTCCTTAGTGGATCATATTCTCTATTATGAAGTACAATAAAACAGCATGAATAAAATGTATTATGACACCAACATTGCATGTTCAAATGTTACTAACAATGGACAAAATAGATGCTGCTGACATTTTTATGATACCATAAAAGCTGCATGGAAATGAAAATTGACGGGTATTTACATAATTATGTTCAATTACTAGACTGAAAACGTTCTTCAGCATTCTAGACGATCAACTAAACTACATGATATATATGCTTAACAATGACAAAATGTCAGATGCTAGTTGGAAAAGATGCTTCATCTCTATAGATTTGATTTAAAGCATACTGAGATGAAGCCGAAAATGTAGGATTTGTCTAAATATAGTTTCGTAAAATAAATGGTCATTGATTTAGTGGTACCCCAGACTTTTGAACCTGCTTTATTTTTAAAAGTATTTATATTACATATTTCCTTGATCAAGTGTCTTGTCTTAGGTTTGCCGGTCAGATTATTCACTTATCTTGTTTATTGTTCTCCTTCAGGAAGATATTAACCTCAAGGCGTAAGTCTTTAGCTTGGTCCATGTACCTTCCCTTTTTGGGTTCAGTAAATGGTCGTGTGTCTTAAGGCACTGGTATATGGCAAATAGGCAACAAATGCCGTTACTCACGATACGGGTTGGATGCCTGACTGCAACGAATTACAATTCAGAAACAGTATTATACAAAAGAAGCGTTTGTTTATTATGGCTACCGTTAAATAGGGTTTATCGACCTCTGATCATCCAACATATGCCAGTCACACGGTCTGGCACGTTATTCTCCCTGTTCGCCATTGTCAAAGTAATCCATTGGTATCAATGCATGTCTTCTAGTTAAAGACAACGTAGAAACTGGCTATTGTTAAGGTAATTATAATTGCTTGGTGTAAAGGAATAAGGCAAGAAAATAACTTGATAATGCCTTTAAAAATATTTGTACAATTGATTAAATAGATGCGTACAAGGTTACCTATGGTAGTTTTCTTTCTCGTTTCTTTTCTTCAAGTTGTAAATGAGTAATTGATGCATATTTTGTTATCTAACTAGAATTTTGATTTTGTTTTTAATCTCTCTCTCTCTCTCTCTCTCTCTCTCTCTCTCTCTCTCTCTCTCTCTCTCTCTCTCTTAAGAAGACATTGACATATTAGACACTTGAGGAGCCTCACAGAGAGAAGTAACTTTAACAGTATCACATAGTTGTTTACATGTTAATAAGAATAGATAAGATAAGAATTCTTTATTTCAGAGTACGTAGTCCATATATCTAAATTAAAATATAGATATAAAGTAAAAACATTGTAAACATAAAAGATCATATACATCATATGTACAAGTATACAGAGACATCTACAACAAAGGACTGTGCCCTGCATCATTAAGAATGAAATTAAGTGGCGCATTCAAGAGTAATTTGTTCCATCTACTAATAATACGAGAATTTAAATTAATGTCATAGTTCCAAAGAGATGTCAGTATACAGTTCTTACTATTAGATATTCTTGTCATCATTGAGAATACATACTTTCTCATTACTTCATCAAAACTGAATACATCATAATTTAAAAGCATGCTGGAGGCACTGTTCCATCTAGGAAGGCCTAATAGAAAGCTAAGACTGTTATTATAACCAACAACTAGTTTTCTTTTCATACATTCACTGAAGTTTGTCCACAGAGGAGCACAATACATTGTGCAGCAATAATATTTGAATAATCTAATTTTGATATTCAATGAACAATTCTTAAATTTACGTAGAAGCATGTTTGTTCGAATACACATAAATCGGTAATGTCTCATCATATCTTCATTATCGGACCGATTGGATTTTAAAATATGACCCAAATACGTATAACTGTTGACATATGTAAGAGCATTGCCGTTAGGATGTACAGGGGGGAGAAGATGGAAATTTAAAAGAATTTGACTGAAAGACCATGCATACCGATATGTTGCATTATAGATGATATCGTTCACTAATACGTATTGTTCACATATCTTTAATAATTTCCTTAAACGTGCGATAGAAGGACTTATCAGTGACATATCATCAGCAAAACTAATCTTGTTAAGCAACAACACATTTGATGGCAGACGTAATCCCACGTAACACTGACCTAGTTTACGATTTAACTCGTCTATGTATATATTAAATAACAAAGGGGAAATAATACCTCCCTGCCTCACCCCATTGGGTACGTGGAAAGAACTGGATATTACACTTCCCCATCGCATATAGTACTACTGTTTGCAATATCAGTTAACTAAAGTATGAACTATGTAGACAGGTATTTTAATATCAATCACTTTTTAAAGAGTGTCCAATCCTTCACCCTCTCAAATGCCTTACTAGCATCTAAAAAGCATGCAAACACTGGGCTGCCATGTTCTACATAATAACTGACAGTTTCCTTAATGGCATATAGGCATAAATCTGTTGAATATAGCTTTTAAAACCAAACTGATTATCGGAAATTGTGACTTCACATTTTTGTAGTATGATGCATTCAAATATTTTTGAAATAATAGTCGTAAGAGCTATAGGTCTATAGTTATTTTGGTCTGCCAGGTTACCTCTTTTGCATTTCAGTAGCGGTATAATTGTAACTTTTGTGAAATCATCTGGAACAAAGTTATGTTCAAACATACAATTAAATAAAATCATCAAAAGCACATAGTCTAGTATCTGAAAATTTAAAATGTTCTACATATAAAAAAAATCTGATCCTGGACATTTACCTCCTTTTTGTCTTGTTATTGCACTTTGGATCTCAGATAATGTGATTACCTCAATACGAGCAGAAGGGGTATTCAATGCTGAAAGAGCACGTTTCTTTTTCGATTCGTTTTTGACACTATTGAGTAAGTCTTCCAAATGATTTTTCCACATGTTGAATATATTATTTTGACCATGCTTCCCATCAATGCTGATTGGTAGTTTATTCCAGAATTCACGTTGGTCGAAATTTTCTAAATTTTTTTTGTGCTAGCGAGTCTGCTATGTTTCTCTTCCTCCTTCTTACATAATCTAAGAGCATACATAAATTGTGCTCTTGTTTGGCGCATTTGGTTCCTGAGATGGCCATGGCGAGGTTTACCGTTATCACGTCACATGAGGTAAGCATTTCGTGCAAAGTCGTGTAGTTCTTTGACACAGTCATTCCAGCCTGGTATAACTCGGTGACCTCGTTTGGATTTACTAGTCAAGCTTTAACCAGAGTTCGACAAAGCTATTACTATCTGTATCCATTAATCTGTTTCATATGCACCTAATTAGTACAGCCATGGTCATTACAGACCGCAACAGTGTGAGATCTCTATCTTGTTTAATAACAATGGAGATGTCTGAGCATAATTAAGTTTATCGTCAGCAGTAAGGTCAGACCAATTAATGTTGTATTTCAAGTTTAAGAGTTCATTGGGACAAGAATCAAATCTAGGAAGTAGATTAGTCTTGATATTCATTAAAGTAGGGCGATGGTGGGACCCTCCTAGGGTGTGTATTATTCTTTATATCACTTACAGCAGAATGAGCAGACTGTGTAGAGACACGATGATCCAACCAAGACACTGTATTGTGTGAATCACTGACGTAAGTAGAATTTATTGTGTGGTCTACTGTTAGTTTTAAGTCCATATGATATAACCATATTTATCACAAAATAGACCCTATTCAGTGACGTCAGAATTTCATGTGCATGCATTAGCGCGCCGCCATTTTGGATTACAAGCGGTGGTTGACAGTTGTGGTTGCTAATCAGACGTGGAGTATATAACAATGTCGAAGCCAGTGAAACACAAAGAAAATAAGAGATATATCGACACGTTAGACAGTACATCGAAGCAAAGATATTTAAGTAAATGATGGCTGATAGATGATTTAGATCCCTATCAAATACCAAAGTCAGAGTACTACGGAGGTCTTATTCCCATGTATTCAGTACCCAGATATAGTAAATTACCTGATTTATGCTAAGAGCACCTATACCTTAGAGGAAATGAAAGCCAGGAAAATCCGTGACGCATACAATCTATTTACTTCTGGATGGGTTAGAGAAATTGCTGTGTGCGTGAAAAATGGATAACCACGTTGTTCGGGGAAAGGTAATATACACATAATCATCATCATCATCATCATCATCTCTCTCTCTCTCTCTCTCTCTCTCTCTCTCTCTCTCTCTCTCTCTCTCTCTCTCGTTTCCACCACCCCTTCTCTCCCTTTTCTCTCATCTTTTCACCACCCATCCTCTCTCTTCCCCCCCCCTCCTGGCATGTTGACATTTCAGTTTATGCAGTTGATAGCTCACGAGTGCATGTATGCATATTACACCACCTACAAAAATAAATTAGTTAAATATGTAGTCTAGATGCCAGTTTTCATGATGAGCTGTCAGAAACATTGGGTCATATGCAAGCAATTGCATACACATTTGAAATACACTCCAGAATTTCAGATTTTAGTTATTAACCTTGTGGATTAAAAAACTAGTATTCTCACTTGCGGCTTTGCCACTTGAGAGAACACATTTTTTCTCACCCACTGGATGAAATGTATTCTTTATGTATTCCATGCAAGCAAATATCAGCTCCCCTTTAATTGTGAATTCACGCTAAATGGGAAAAAAATCAACTTGTTGTAATTTTGTCCTTTTTTTAGGTACTCCACTCACGAAAACTGAGAGAAAAGCCCACCCAACCATGGATAATTGCAGAGAAGACTGGGACCATCTGCACTGCACACTGTGACTGTATGACAGGTTTGGGTGAAATGTGTTCTCATGTGGCATCACCTATTTTTGCGGTAGAAGCAACAGTGAAACTGCGCGACTCCAAAACTGTAACACAAGCTCCAGTCTACTGGTTACTGCCTGTACCCGCTGAAACAAATCAATTACAAACCTGTTGCTGAGACCGACTTCTCATCAGCGCAGATGAAGAAGAAAAATTTGGATGAGGCAATAGCAAGAGGAACATGAACAACTCCTTCCCAAGTAAGACAACTTAAGGAAGTACCACCCATCAGCGAGACAGAGTCGATCAACGTTTTGCATGAGATGAACAAGGGGCAGGTGAAGCCAGCCATTATGAGTGTAGTTCAGCCCATTAGTGATAACTTCATGCCAAAAGAGGTACAACACTGGTATCCCAAATTGCTGACAGATATGTTTGATGAAAAGCTCCATCAGCTTCCTTTATGTGAAATTAGGAAACAGTGCAATTCATTAAAAACTGAGGTTACCAGATCCCAGATAGAAGCATTGGAGCAGGCAACACGAAGACAGTTTATGAGTAGACTCTGGCAGAAACACAGAACAGGCAGAATAACTGCTTCAAAATTCAAGGCAGTTTATCATACAAACTCAACAAAGCCAGCACCTCACCTGACCAAAACATATGTTATCCTGACCTGAGAAAATTCAAATCGATTCAAACCAGTTGGGGATTGACATATGAGCCAAAAGCCAAGAATCAACACATACAAGCTATGAAGAAAAATCACACAAACTTCATGGTTCGTTCTTCTGGTCTTGTCATTCATTTAACTCATCCAGAGATAGGAGCATCACCTGATGGCATCACATCTTGCGACTGTTGTGGAGTTGGATCTTTAGAGATCAAGTGTCCATATAGAATGAGAGACATGGACCTGAGTAAAGCTGACATTGATAAATCATTCCTTGTAAGGGATTGCAACGGTGGGCTAACTCTTTACAGAAGACATGAGTATTATTACCAGGTTCAATGCCAATTGTTTGTATGTGATACAAATTATGCAGACTTTGTAGTCTGGACAAGACAATCAATTCATATTGAGCGGATTGATAATTGTCATGCATTTTGGGAAGATATGCTTCCAAAAGCACTCCATGTGTTCAGAGTTGGAGTTCTGCCAGAATTGTTGTCCAGATGTTATACACGCTTGCCGCTACAGAATAGCAAAGGGGCAACACCTGGACCAAGCAGTGCAATAGACCAGCCGTCACAGCCTACACGCTTGCCACAAGAGAATAGTAAAGCGACAACACCAGGACCAAGCAATGCAGCACACCAGCCATCAGAGTCTGTATGGTGATTCGGCCAGAAGGAGGAATATGGACAGACGGTTGCCTGTGATGATCAAAATTGCCAGTTTCAGTGGTTTCATCTTGACTGTATAGGCATTATATCAAAACCAAAATGAAAATGGCATTGCCCTGAATGCATAAAATCCTGTAGCAAGAGCAGGGGTAGCAAAGTTAAGTGACTCGGAAGTGTCGTATCTATGCAAGAGCCTTAAAGCAAACGAGTCTTGTGTTCTGGTCTGGCATTATTGTATTATGATTATTGCATTTATGAGAGAGAGAGAGAGAGAGAGAGAGAGAGAGAGAGAGAGAGAGAGAGAGAGATTTATAATGGTACATGCTAGTGCGTTTGATAATGATTGTGTTGTATCTATTCAAGAGCCATAATGCAGACAAGTCTTGTGTTTTTATCTCTCAGTATTGTATTATGATTAGTGCATATATGAGAGAGAAAGAGAGAGAGAGAGAGATATAGAGATTTGATGCCAATTTATGATACAATTTTAGTTTCAAGGAAGAAAGTAAATATCAATACATAACTTACACTGTATTTATTGATTTATTATTTAAGTTGAAAATGTCTATAGACATAAAGATACAATAAACAGCTTTGATTTCTTTAATTCTCTCTCTCTCTCTCTCTCTCTCTCTCTCTCTCTCTCTCTCTCTCTCTGTACTATTTCAATGAAGACAGTACATATCAATAGATAACTTGAACTGCATTTATTGATAGGATATTGCAGCTGAATCCGAAGTTGCCCTTAGCTGAATACAATTTCTTAAATACTTTTTGTTCTATTTATAACACATCTTTTCTCACTCTCCAGTTACAATTTCTCACAGACGTACACTTAATCATTGCATTTACAAGCCATAGAAACTTTATACTCCCTCTCTCTTATGTATTCCAGATTAATAAACCTCTCTCCGTATTTCTATATACATCAACATCCCACATTACTACATTTCTAGACAATAACATAATCACTTTTAATCAAATGATACTATATTTGGTGACAAGTTTGTTAATGCAGCACACACTATGGCAACTTGATCAATAGTTGTCAACCCTTTGTCATCAATGGTCCGCAAATGGTCAATAGGCACAATTCCAGACAAAAGTATACTTTTGTCGCATTAGTCCTATGATTCGTTCAACATGAATGCGACGGTGAGCTAATTTTCTCTACTCCTCTAGCTCTAAAGCTGGCATTTGGTTTTTTAACTTTTGTAAAAGCTGGCATTTTGACAGAGGCCATCCTAACTCCTATGCTGTATTTTACATCAAAGCCTCGATCTGCCATAACATCTCCAGGTAGAAGTTTATTTAGAAAACCGCTATTTTCTGTGACAAACTTATCGCTCACTCTGCCGCACCATGCTTGGGAAAGGAAAGCGATGGTCACTTGTGGAAATTGAGAAATTGTGACTTTAGCAAAAGTTTTATCGTTTTCCAAATCCTCGTCTGGGGCGTTGGTATCTTCTGAAGATGCAACCATTTTTAATGCAGTTGTGCTGTAGTTTAATTCACCGTCATCTGATTTATTATTATCCTGGATTTTTGCTGTTGTATCCCATAAAGCAGAGCAGACTTGTTTGCACTAATCCGAGTCTCGTTGCTGTTAGAGTCCTTGGAATGCATTTCTTCGTGTGTACTACTAGTAACGGTTCTTACAGGGGAACGACTGGATTCAGGGATATTCCTCGTTGACGTACCTGGTTGACTTATCAGTTCATGATTTGTTGTACTGTAGCCAGGTTTGCAGATTCATTCTCAGTGAGTACAATTTCAGACTGAGCTGTGTTCGAATTGTCAACATGGGGTGGCAATGTACTTTTTTGACTGTCGAACATGACTGAGTTTGTTCACATAAACGTTGCATTGCATATAACGTCTCCGCCTGGACTGACTTAAGAATGTCCACTGAATGTTTCACATTTTCCATGTCCTTCAATAAAATTGACATGTCCACATAATTGTAAGATACAGTTGGAAACTTTGATAAATCCAACGCACAAAAACTTGGTATGTCATTTGGGTCTGTGGACAGAAATAGATTCAAAATATCTTTCATATTATTTGTAGATTTATCCGTCCCCTTCCTCTTTATCATTCTCTCATTTTTTTTGTACCACTGAGAACATGGTCCGTTTTGCTGCCTCAGTGTCATTGTCACAATATGTGTCCACACACAGCTTCACAATATAATCATATGGCAATGAGTTCGTTTCGTTTTGTACAAAACAAAGCAATTCACTCACCATTACTGACGGGCTGTCAACGAACCGTTGTCATTGGTAATCTGCCGCCATACTTGTAGGGCTTCTCGTCACCCTAGGACATCTTTTCAGCTCACATTTCTTACAAAGGAATAACTCTCCCTGACACAAATGACCAGCAGAGGTTCCACAATCTTCACACTGCATGTCTAACTTAAAATTTCAATGGATAGGTTAAGATAACAACTAAAAATACTTAAAACATTATCACAGCTATTAGACAACAGTGTTATAGGGACGCCATCTTGTCTTTTTTTGCGGTTTTTACACCAATCAGATAGTGTTTCATCAGAATATGCACAGTTGGATATTTGTGCAACAAATTTAGTACCTGTATTGCTATGTTTACGTTAGAGTGTTAATTTTGGCAATTAAAATAGTGGATAGGTGTTGTGCATTTACACTTAGTTTCACTGCATTCTGAGCATATTTCTAATAAAACATTTAACTTGTTATTATTTTGTTAGTGAGATTGTAAAAAGTAACATCCCAACATATAGTACAATTGGCATCCTCTTCATCGCCATTCCTCTGAAGATTATTTTTAGTATATACATACATATATACACATGCATACATACATACATACATACATACATACATACATACATACATACATACATAAATACATACATACACCTAAGTAAATCACATCATAAATTGACATATAAAATTTGATATAATTTTCTTCTTTTTATCAAATTTTGTGGATACTTTTTTATGTGGCATGTGAAAATGTCTGTGTTCCTAATGACAGTTTCTGCTCTGAAATGCTGAAAAACTCTATGGTATCTCACTGGGATTTCTCTTAAGAGATCATCGTCCTTCAAAAATCTGAGAAATGTTTCAATATATCTTTTCCTTGAAAATTTTGATTTTCCTGTCTGGAACGATTTAATTCAGTCAGTCTTACAATATATTTTGTCCAAAGTGGTGACACTCAACTGATGACCTGCCGATCATAAGCTGTCAACAAAGATAATAACAAGTTTGTAATATTGTTATATTTACGGTTGAAGCTATATATATATATATATATATATATATATA
>JAECUM010060144.1:0-10676 GCA_016617855.1 Megalonaias nervosa
CTCGATGTCCCATATATATACGTAAAATACAATTTTCATTTGGAATGTGTTGTACCCGACCGCCTTTATGTGGCCGCGATATTCACGAAATTGACTCGACGTATTATTTTTTTAAAAAAAATGTTTACATTTAGCACGGGTGCCTAACCAGGTACTGTCCAACAGGCGTTGAAATCAAAATTCTCTGATTAAAAGTTCAATTAGTACAAACTCTTGATTCAGTCTATTAATCTTTGCGTGCTTTTCATACCCGGTACCCATCGGACGCCGCTTATATTGCAGTTTGCTATTCGTCAGGACTTCCTTCGAGAGTTGACTCTATCTCCTAGAGATAAAATATCAAAGAAGGTTCCATGTCAAAACTATAAAGATATAATGTTCTTACGGCATGTGCCTTACGTGACCTCCATCTAGCCGTAGATTTCTCGAAGTCGCCTCGACGAATATTTTTAAAAACCTTTTCTACTGATAGAACGTGTACCTAGTTAGATACTATGCAAGAGATGTTGAAATCAAAATCCTCTTAGTAAGTGTTCCATTAGTACAAACTATCGATACAATATATTAACATTTGCCTGTTGTTGTTTTTGTTTGGATTTTTTCGGGGGGAGGTGGGTAGTACCAAGTACCCATAGGGCGTCCCTTATTTCGCTGTTTCCTCTGGACGAAATTCGTCAGGACTCTTTTCGTGGATGGACCTCTATCCCCTAGAGATAAAATGTCAAAGAAGTGTCTATGTTATAATCTTCTTACGGCATGTGTCGTACGAGACTTCCGTCATCTTGCTGATTTCTAGAAATCGGCTCAACAAAATTCCTCAGGACTTCTTCCGTGACTGCACTGTCCTATAGAGATAACATGTCAAGAAAGGTCCTTGTCAAATCTCTTTAAAGGTGATACTTAACGACCAAACTGTATAAGTAAGATATAATATTCTTGCGGCACGTGCTTTACCCGCCCTCCACTACCCTTTAAGTAATCCCAATTTGTGGAAATCGGTTACAAGAATGCTAGGTTCCCCAGTTCCAAGGACTTCAAGACAATATTCAAAGTCAACTAAAGGCTTCTTAAACTCGTAAATACTCCACACAATTCTCCTCTAAGGACATGACGACCACACAAGAGAAATCTCCAATTTCAAACTTGTATGGTTTTTTGTGGTTTCCCTTTTACTTGAGTCATTAGTAAGCTTTTCGAACCCGAATACTAATCCTTAACGCCATGCATACAAGACACGACCGAAATGCCTAACACAACTAATTAATCCTATATCAAATTACTAAACACGTATTCCTATCGATATCCTAAACCATTCCTACATATAGTCCGTGATCTGTCTATATTCAGCTTTATATAACACTCGTATTTCTCCAATCAGGTTAGAATTACACCAATGCATGCCCTAAAGAACTTTCATCTGCATTAACTAAGGGGTCGTTCACATATGACGTCACGCAGTGACGGGGGTCAAAATTTTGTGCCAAAGTGTGACGAGGGGGGTGGGGTGTTGAAGAAATGTGACGTCACAATAAATATGAGTGTGGAACGCTTCTTTCAAAAATAATATCAGAACAAAAAAGATTTTGTGACCTGCATCCTCAGTCCATTTTTATCCGCAATAAATAACAACTCTCTCGTGGACGGCTTATATGAATATTGTTATCTCGGATGAAATATTGGGTAATTGTTATAACCTTTAACTGGTTTAAACTGTTGTTGTTTTCAATTATTTTATTCTTTTTTTTAATATAATGTAATACACACATTAAAAACAAAATGTAAACTAAATAACTGCAGGCCTACAGGTGATTAAACTTAGATTTTAGAAAAGTTAAACAATAAGTTAATAAGTCATCACCATCCTGACAACAATCCGACGAGATGAAAGAAACACGAGTTTAGCAAGTTGAAAGACGGTATTCGGTCTGCAGTGAACGTTTAATCTTTTAATATTTTTTACGTGAAAAAAACAACAAATGTAATTAGTTGAGTAGCGCCAAGGATGGACCCTGTGTCGCGCTGGGACGCTGTACATTAAAGGGAATAAATATATCAAATGTTAACTGTTTTTCTTTCTTTTTATTGAATACGTTTTGTTGACACCACTGAAGTGCTAGATTATAAAAGGTCCTACTAGCACAAAGATTCTTTGAAGCTTGATGACATTTAAAAAAAGCAGTCTAAAAAAGACAGGATGAGGGGAGAGAAGAACTATGAGGATTGAGCCAACGTGCGGCACTAGTAACATTTACGCTATTGAAACCATTCAATGTAAGGTGTCCAGTGTTAAATTAGTTTTAATTTTCATGACTTTTCGGCAGCCAATAGCAATAGATAAAAATAAATTATATCAGTCTTTATTTAACGCTTATGTGCTAGCATATCCTACAAAAACCAAAAGATGTGCCAAGATGAACTTATAAAGTGGAATAGTATTAAGAATGACACATATTTGGCTGAAAAAGTTAACCATATGTTGCAAGAGCTCAAGGCGATCTCCGTTACGAAAAAGGGTCACTTCTTAACTTTTGGACAAAACAAGCACCATCAGTTTCAAAAACAAGTTTCTACTCAGGATAATTTTTTGAGTCCAATGAACAACCGACTGATGTCTTGAACATCATTACTTCTGAAACATTGCCTTCTACAAGCCATTTTGCTACTCCGAGAAATGCTACTGTTCAATTACATTTGAAGTCCCAAATTGATGTCATAAATTCTGACCTCTTTGGTTTGTACAATCGGCAGAAACAAGGACTACTTTCAAATAAGCAAAACTCAGAGTTAAAAGATAAACAAAAAAGAAAAACTGAGTTGGCAAAGAAACTAAAGAGGAAGATTGATAGCAAGGGTTTGGAAAAAATCAAAACCGAATGCTTTATTGGAAGATAATCCTAAAATGCGCACAAAACTGAATATCAGAGACAGATGTGGTCAACCAAAAATCGAAGAGGAACAACCATTGCTTTTGCAAACTATACGGGATATCACAATGCATGGTTCAGCTTCTCATGAAAAAAGACAGTTCGAAGTCTACATAAGTATCAAAACCTTAGATCAATTAACAAAGCATTTAAAAGAGATGGCTTCAATACAAGTCGAAGTGGACTATACCTTCGTCTACTTCCTAAGCGTAGTTCGTCGTCAGAAGGTAAGCGTCATGTAACCACTGTCCCATTTAAGTTAATTAGAGCGCAAAGTGATTATCACACTAAACATATTGATGGCCAGTTTTGCACAGCTACAATAAGACAATTTGAAGAACTGTCTTCCACGCTCGGACCGGATGAGGTTTGTTTTATCTAGTTGCTACCCGGCTCAAGCTTATACCCTCGGTGTATGCCGGCATTGAGATCCATCGCAACGGTCTTGGAAACAGAGACGCTATTTGGTTTTTCTGGCCCAACATTTATAGCCATCCGATGTGGAAAAAACACTCCGCATCAACAGCACTCAGCCATGGATTTGACTTTGAAAAGTTGCTGTGTCTGACAGAGTTCGATACCATAAGCAGGACTGGTATTGATAAATTGGTAAAGCCGATTCTTGTGTTTACTATTGATGGTGGGCCGGATGAAAACCAACGGTATCAAAAAGTCATTAAGGTTACCATCCACCATTTCTTGAAACACAATCTTCACGCTGTCTTCGTTGCAACAAATGCTCCGGGACGAAGTGCTTTTAACAGTGTGGAGAGAATGATGGCGCCAATGAGCAGGAAATTGAGTGGATTAATATTACCTCATGATAACTATGACAGCCATTTAGACGAACGAGGTAAGACAACTGACATTGAGCTAGAGAAGAAAAAAGTTGAATTTGCTGGAAAAACTTTGGCCGAAATATGGTCACAGTTGACTATACTACAGACAATTACCCAACCATTGCTGAGTATATGGATCCATTAAATTCAGAGCTCATGGAACAGGATATATTGTGTAGAGATCAAAACTGGTGTGACACCCATGTCCACTCAAGCCAATACTTGCTTCAGATTGTGAAGTGTAACGACAACATGTGCTGTTCGAAAGCACGAAGTTCATACTTTAGCGTGATAAAAGAAAGATTTCTTCCCCCTCCTTTACCCCTTGTTCAAACATGTGAAGGGCTTAAAGTTCCAGAACGAGCAACAGATGGAGCCTTGCACAAATTTCCATCCTTATTTGCAACTCAAAGTCTCAAAGCGGAAGACATTCTACCTCGGTCAGCAAATACATTTCGGACAATTCCCTAAGATCTTTATTGCCCTTCACTTCAATCTGTGCTGAATGACAGAATTTACAAGATATGCCACGTGTATTTCAGCTCTCTGGTCATGCTGCGCAGTCACTCAGTCCTTCACAAATAAATAGCAGTTCCATCGAAGCGCATCAGACCAATGAGAGTCGCTGGTAGAAGGCAACGCAAAATGATGGTCCTACTAGCAAATGCGGAGAATGGGGAAAGTGTGGATTGGATTGACGAGGAGGAGCTTGATTTGGAGGGAATATCCCTTCCAATAAAAGATGTTAATCTATGCACAAATTAATTTCTTGTTCGTTCAGTGGAGGAGCATCTTACTTTGCCTTGGGATAATGATAACTACGAAGAGAAGTAATTGATTTACAAATACTTCAGATTTTAAACCCTTAGAATATTTATGGATTTGTTGAAACTTTAATGTTAGTAAGAACTGAAGTGACTGATGTGTTTAATTTACATTTCATTTTGTTTTTGTATTTAAAATTAATTAAATTTTTTAAAATAATTTTATAAACTTTTAACTAGCCAAGCAGTCCTTGTAAAAGCCTGATTAACTAAACACTATTTTACATAAAAGACTGTTGTTTTGTCTAGATAGTTAACTGATTTACAATACGTTTGCTTTTCAGTATTACAAGAAACTGGGGGGCAAAAGGGGGTGGGGGTGGGCGTTTAAGAGATTTGTGACATCACATAGAGGGGGTCTGGGTTTTTGGCATCGGGTCACAGTTAGTACTTCCAGGTAGTTCTAGTCTATTTTCAGAACATTTTTTCCTCTCTCATTTTGGTGGTGATAGATGAGTTCTATTTGTACATTTTTTGTAGGGATTTAAAGGTAATTGTTTATTCTTGAGCATATGAGCTTATGGTGTGGTTGTCTGTGTGTATTTCGGCGACAGTGCACAGTGAGTAGTAAGGCCTTGGTGATGATCCGGAAGTGAAATCTGTGTTCCATTGCACGGTGCTTTGTTTACAATCCAGCCTCTCAAAAAATGCAGGTGAACCTTTGACAAGAACTTAACCGTGAAGTCATCTCTGAAGGTATTTTTGATTAACATATAATTTGTATTGATTGTGACACAGTGGAAAGTTCAGTACTGAGAAACAAATGTAGAGAATATATAGTAAAATTAATTGTGTTCGTTGGCCTGTCAAAAAAAAGTGACAAAGTGTGACGAGGGGGGAGGGGGGTCAAAAAGGGCAAAAATTGCGTGACGTCATATGTGGACGACCCCTAAGTGGTAACCAATTACATACTGAATTGGGAATAATGAATAAATAAAAAACTCGGTGTGAATAAGGAATAAGTATTCAAATATATGTGAAAATATTTGAATCGGGAATAAGTAACTTGTTACTTATTTGAATCGGGAATAAGGAATAAGTAACCAACTTGATTTCAGTCAGTTTTTGTTGGAATATTCAAACAAGCATGAGCCAGTAGTATTGCATGTGTATATTTAGTCAGTTTTCACAATGATTATATATAGAAATTATCAACTCGATATTTTACACATTACTACACTGAGATTGTATTGTCCCAAGAATAAAAATCAGTTTTGTATTTCGCGACACATATTGTATAGGTGGCGCTCTATAGTTTCGTATTTTGCATGGGTTAGAATTTTGAAGAAAAAGAATTTCCCCGGTTTTTTTTGTCACTGGTTATACTGGCTATTTAAGAAAGACCTTTTATATCTTCGGTATTGTTCAGAGAACCTTTAATTCCCCTTATTTTGGTGTATGATTGATGGGTGTAATATGGGTTATAGAGTATACAGCTTGGCCTTACTCCAGATGTGCATTTTTCAAAAATGTGCTAGCTCCACTTGGTCATTTTCACTTCCTGAACTTCAGAGGTAAATTGTAAAAAAAAAAAAAAAGAACCGATAACTTTTTTTTACATTTTATATATTTGGTAATTCATTCATTGCACTTTCAGAAGCTGGTATTGTCTAGTCTGGCAAAATTCACATTCCCTAATTTAATAGGTGCTAAGGATAGTGTACTTTAGACAAATTCAGGCTGATTTTTGGAGCACAAGGGAGCAGTCGTTTTAATTAGCAGTGTGCTAAGATCATTTACAATTTCCAAAAATACAATATCCAACGAAATGTCAGCCACTTTACATCAAAGTAAAATAGAGGTATGCCAACATTCTCTCCACTGTGCATGTTTTGAATGCAGACAACTTCACCTTACATACGTCACTCTCTCAAAAGTACATAATAACTGGTGAGCGCCCCATAATACTGTCGCTCATAGCAATGATTCGGAAACTGTGTTATGCACTCTTACAATATTACCGAGATAGACCGCATGATAGGTCGGTCAACATGTGTATGTACCAAAGAAATAAAGAAGAGAAAACCAAACTTAAATGCAATGATGCATACAAATTAAACAACCGGGGCTATAAACACATTGAGTATGTATCATACAGTCTTAAACGGTTAACTAGAAATAGTCATTGATCAAATTATCAAGGATGCCAGCCTCCGGCATAGATACTCCCAATTTTCGCTAACTCAAAACATACAGACTGTACCAGCTAACAATTAAAAGATGAAGTAAACAAAACAGAGGATCATAGAAAATATTAATGTCAGCTAATTTGAGCAATTCACTGGTAATGCACTGATTTTTTTAAAGAAAGAGGCCGAATTGGACGGCATGTATGAAAGTGTTTACCATATACATGCATGTATATTGCACTCCATAAATGTAGGTTATTACAGTATGTATGTATGTATGTATGTATGTATGTATGTATGTATGTATGTTTGGCACATCTGCAGAATCATGCCCACCATATAGAATCAAGTTAATTTGATTGTAATAATGGTTCAGGTACAAGTTCCTAATACGTATATATTCATACTTTCACATCAAAGGAAGACATGTAGTCCTATCAGCTAAAGGTGGAAGATAAATAATATAATTACATAATGATTCAATGAGTCATATATTATTAAAAAAATGCTTGCTAATTAGCAAAATAGCTTAGCTCGTCCAAGCTAAATTAATATTGAACATGCTCTAATTATGAAATACAATTTTTCTAATGTCTTTCGAAACATAATACACAAGCAGAAACAAAATTCTTTTATCCTCTACTTTGTTAAAAAAAAAATCATCCCTTTGGATAATAGGTGTTTGATAATTGTCAATTTGAATTTTACCATAGGTGGAAATTTCTGGAACAACAGTTGTGAAATTAGAAATTTTATAGTTCAATTGTTTTTTATTTAAAAAACAGTGCAGTGTGGCTGAAATGTTTAGGCCTTGATACTCATTATTTAATTAGCAGAAAGAATGGCCAAAATTGTGTTTGGAGTTCATGAACAGTTGGAATTGGAATACATAAACAACAAACATTGTTATGTATATTTAATTTGCATTGTTTTTTTGACTTTTCTCAACGATTATATGTTATGTATATTTATATTATGTGATTGACCTTGGCCAGTAGATGAGTTAAGGGTCTACCTGACAAGTGACATTTATTTTGCAAACAACATAAAACATATCTATTTCTCTATGATCATAGATTGTAGATCAAATATTCAGATAATTATTAATGGAGGTAAGGATGTTTACTTGTATCCGAGAATTGGAAACTTAGTTTTTCGTTGAAAATTCATGTTTTTCGTTGAAAATTCATGATCTTGTTGATAACTTAAAATGTTATAGAAAGGAAGTTTACCCTCATCCTGGTTCTGTTATTGTGTCATAGCTTTTCATATTAATGCTGTTTACTTCAAAATTTCAGTCTTATTGTTGTACTCAGTTTTTAACTTGAGAAGATTTATTTCTTTAAATTATTCACTGGAATTTATAAAGTGCTCAGTATTTCCAGACCAAATCAATATTTTGAGGTTATTGTGAAGTCATTCAAGGACACTTTTATTATATCATTGTGATACATCACAATTTTTGGCACATTAGCACATTTGAGGCTATTAGAACATCAGCACGTTCAGTATTGGAATTTATTCAGAACGCCATTGGAATTCATTTGGAACTCCATACATTTGGACATGTGTTAGAAATTTAGGATTATTTGGGATTTAATTCACAATACTGTAAGTTCTTTTTAAATTTTCACTTTGTATTCAAGGGAAATAAATTAGTTGCTGAATTTTACTAAACTATGTTGGTTTTTGCTTTTTTCTGCTACTAGGATTAAGACCACAGAGTCGCAACAACATAAACAGCAAATTTAGGAATCCCTACCTGAATTAGATGCTTCCAAGCTGGACTGTTTATGACAATGCCTTTGATTTTGTAGTTAAATTCAGGTGAGGATATACATCTGCCACTTTGTGTTTAATCCTAGTTGAATTTGATTTGCAATCAATGAAGAAAGTGATTCAAGCAAATAATAAAAAAAGCTGTGTGACAGGCCACTAGATCTTAGAGTTCAGATTGCAACAAAACAATTATCCCTTTCCACCTTCCGTCAACTCAATTGTAACTGATGAAATAAGTATTTATTCAGATTTGAGCAAACTCTTGACAGTTGTTCTGAAGGACTGAACTAGCTTGATTTTAAATTTTATATGAACGAACTCCCAATAGCCGGAGTTGGGTCATAATGCTCAACCATTATGCAGATATATCGACCATCTCCAATCATTTTTAGAAATTTGAGCAGTGTTGGAGGATTTGTGAAATATTAAGACATGCACTTATCCATGAATCCACATGCAGAATCACATAATCTGTATTTGTTTTTCAAAATGCTCAGAGGAACGAGTAGTTTTTCTTTGTGGGATTTTGGACACTGTTGGACAGCTGTAACATTTCAAAGTCTGTAATTAGTTGGGTTTTTTTAATTAAATCAGAAAATATTCATGTTGATACTTCATTGAGGAAAATATTGAAATCTCTCTCTCTCTCTCTCTCTCTCTCTCTCATTTAATAATATAATTAAGCCGCATTGGATTTTCACATCCTCTTGCTGGGCAGCTAATAACTTGTTATGACCATCAACCAGCCCCCAACTTGCTAGCCAAGCCTGTCTTCCTGTTTGTTTAGCAAATTAGCATTCTCCATATCTTGATCTACAAACAAACTAATATACTTGCTCCACTCCATGGAATTAATGATCTTAATATTATCCATATGCTTAGGGATAAACTATGTCATACATATGTAATTTAATTATTTGTTTGTTAGCTTTAAATTTTTTTAAAATTCCATTTTCATGCTATTAAGGTAACTTTGTCTACTGGATTTGACTTTTCTTTTTAGCAATTCAGTTCTGTTTCACCTGACTTTTTTATTTTATTGATAAACAACCAGTAGTAGATACACTGTATCTAGTTGCTGACCTTGATTCAGGACCAGTAAGGGTTCTGGTAAACAACTTTTTAAAATGTTTGTTATATTCATTCCCAGAGTAAGAACCATTGATTTCAGTTAAGGCCATACTGGGAGTACGTGATGTTAGGCATGTAAAAAGCTTCTATGTTGTTATGGAAGGTGACCACGTGACCCTCATACGGGCATCTGTTTTGCATTTTAGTTAGTCTTATAACTGATGTTATCATAAGAATTAGCCAGTTCGGGCTCGAACCATTGACACTTTAAGGTGTTTTGTTGTGACCAGTTTGAGCTGAAATTCTAATTTATTGAATTAGTGATTCTATTCCCTGGAAAATATATAAGTGCTTATACAGAATTCTTGGACAAAAACATTCATTGAAATTTATTCAGAATTCCAAACTGGAATATTCTTTTCTGTGATTCAACAAAGAAACTGTTGACACATCAGTATATCGCTGACCACAACAGACGTCATTGCCTTCCATTTTGAATTTCATTGGGACTCGAACTCAGATTCATTTAGGACTTTTAAATAATAGGACTTCTATTTTTTAATTCTTGGATCAATTTTGGATTTGATTTGTAAAACCATAAGTTCTTTTTCTCATTTTTACCTTGTTTTTCTAGGGAAATAAATTATTTGTTAAATTTTACAAAGCCTGTTGTCTTCACTCTTATCTTGTTGCTTTTTGTAAGAGCCAAGACACGTAACACTAGAGATTATTACAGTCTGTTAACTATATAAAAGGTTTTGTTCATGTTGTTGGTGTTGTTTTGGGGTTTAGTGCCATTTCACAGGGCAAAGTTAGGCTATTCATGGCAGCCAGTATAACTAGTGATAGAAGAACATAGGCTCACACAAAACTACAGGTAGCCTTCTCACATACCCACACTAGCCATGCACAAGACTCAAACTCACATGGACAAAGGTGAGATGGCAGTGAATTTATATATGTATGAATTTAGCACCATGAAAATTATGTTGATCAAAGGCAATATTAAAAGAAGAAATTTTTTTTTTTTTTCAGTTCATGTTTTTGTTGTAAACATATTTTATAGAAACAGCTTTTGAAAATGATATTTATGTGAGGGCCATAAACAGA
>JAECUM010060146.1:0-11222 GCA_016617855.1 Megalonaias nervosa
ATAAATTTGAGTGTGTGTGCCTCTGATTACTTAATGATTCAGTCTACATATTCATCAGCATAAGCCGAATTAAAAGGAATATAAAGTCACTTGCAGTTATTCATCTTTGTGCTCATGTATTTTGTATACCTTTAATTTGGCCTAAACAAATACAATTATTTGTACACTGCTTTAAGCCTCTCTGTGTAGCATATATTTTTCCATTTTAAATACTGTATAAATACATACGCTGCGGTCATGCGCCTGCAATGTACATCAGTGTTTCGTAGGTAGAATACTCCATGCGCGCTACACGTGTTGAATGTAGACACAAAGAATAAAGCCGTCAATGATGTAAAAGATTCATGCATCAAATGCAAAGACATTCAATTCAAAATGGCTTTGGAAGACTGATAAGTAGCTCTCAATAGCACTGAATGCAAATACATAAAAACGTTTTGCGTTTCTATCACTCGTAGAAAAGAGCACACAACGAAACATTAAAGATAAATGCATAAGTAAGTTCATTTTAAAGAAACATATGCAAGATTGTTTTGCTAAGTTGTAATTTTCGTAAGCTGATAACGCTGTTTCCGCTAATGTACTGATAGAGAAACTTGTATAGTCTTTAACCCTATTTAGATTTGGACCTGGTATCAACGTCTACTCCATTATGAATAAAACGGTGCTTTAGATATTTAAATTGAATCCTATATAGAAATTATTAAAAAGTAACTATTAAATTGTCGTTTGACTTTTATTCCACATTCCAGTCATCATCATAAATGAATTTACTCACCGTTTCAATTACATAATACCTAAAAACATCCGCAATTACAAAGTTTAAAATGTTTTGTTACTGTACTTAAAATGAGTGATGTAACTGTAGAAACATCATGCAAACGACAAGAAAAATTACCTGTACGTTTAAGTTTAGGATCAAACAATTTTCAGTGTGGGGAAAAAGTGAAAGGGTACGTTCGGTTTAGCCGTTCCACACTGGCCTCTGGTAGATCCTCAGAGATCTTCCTTTCGGTTAGCTGCTTTCCTGATGTAAAAATAACTAAATTATTTCCCAAGTTCCTACACTTCAGTAGATAATTCAATTATAAGACTAACTTGCATTACCACAGACAGCGACTGGACTGCTAAATCACTTAACAGCTCGTTTCCATTTCCATAAATTGCGATGACATACAATATTTTCCACTAAATAGATTTACCACACAAACACGAGGCTTTCAATATCTCAACTGAGCCTGTACGTTCTTAATATAGGAGGAACATCATTTATATCAGGTAATAATTCACTTCGGAGGTCTTGATACGTCGGTCTGGGAGTACGTAATTTCTTTAATTATGTAATTTATAGCACTTGAAATCGAAGTGATGAAATAATTATCACCTCTTTCTCAGACTTACGTCTATGTGTTTTAAAGGACATTGCCATGGCCAACCCACGCAGGGACTGAAACTGACGTAGTCTTTCAGAGGGATTAAGGCGCTTTTCAGCTACATAACATCAGACAGGTTTAAAGTCAACGGCTTTTGTTTATAGTCGTTCTGTCAAGCAGTTAATACAAATATTGTTTGATTCTCATGTGATTATGCATATCCTATGCATATCCAATGTTTTAGTTCTTTCACAACTACCTTTTCATCATTCACAAGATTCAGTAAGTTGTTCTCCGGTTTGTATGGGTTGTTTTCACTGACGTCACGCTAAGGTACACAATTTCCCAAAATGCAACGCGATTAAATAAATGGCCGCCATATTGAGCCCCCAACAAATCGATAGTTGTCCTTGATAGTTATGATGGAGAAGACAACAAGGAAAGCTATGATCCATACTAATTATCTCGATTCATATGTGGGTGATGTTCGTGAGAGATACATCCAAAAAACTGCTAAAATACAGATTGATCTATATAAACTGCCTCTTGAAGCTTTTAGCGACGATCGGACGAAATGGCCTGAGGTCAGCTATGTAGACGTTCATTTTTTGATTTTTCAACAATCAGCATACACCAAGGATCAGATGGACAACTACAAGTTTCTTGATGCATACAAGCTTTTCCAAGACGGTTGGATCCAAGAAATACTGCACAAGGAAATTAATGAGGTTCATTTGTTGAGAGCAAAGGTACTTACACTTCCGTTTTTTTTCTTTCTCTCTTTTTATAACGTAACTTCAGTTAACTCCATTTTATTACTGCCGTAGCTTGCTTGTGATGACAGATTTAAATCAATTAAAATAACAATAGCATTTTCAATTTTGTTTGCACCATTCATCCCTCTGTGAATTTGCTGTAACCACACGTTTAATAATGGGGTTGATTGATAGTACATGTAAATATTTCACATGTACATGTATGGATACATTCGACATGTACAAAAAGCTAGAGTACTGACGCAATATTGAACATTATATATTATAGGTTGTAATGTTTCCTTCATTCTAAATTCCAGGTGACCCACTCTATGCGAGTCAGAGAGAAACCTCTAGAGCCATGGGTTATTGTTGCCACAGATTGGAGTGTGGAATCAGCACATTGCACATGCATGACAGGACTGGGGGAATGTAATATTCATGTTGCCGCAGTTTTGTTTGCCTTGGAGACAGGTGCGAGAATATGCATGGAAGCTGATGTACATGCATACTGGATGTTTCCTACTTCAGCTAAATTTGAGACACCATATAAACGGCTAAAAGACATGGACTTACAGTCTGTAGTAAAAAAAGTAACAACTTTCAAGTAATGAAACTGTGCACACTGTTTCTAGTAAACCAGCAGCGTTAGATAAACCATCGCCTACAGCAAATGAGGAGAACCTATTTTGGGATGAACTTCATCAAAATGTGCCAAAGGCTGCCATTCAATCATTAAAAGGCAAGGGCAAGTTCACAGAGAACTTCAAACCCAAGTCATTATTTGCAGAGTGGCCAATTGACTTGAGTCGTGTATGCTTATACAGTAAGGTTACAAGCTGTTCAGATTCATCATACGAGCAGGTGTTAGAGAAGTATAGTGATATAGACATATCTGTTTCCAAGGAAGAAGTATCATATCTTGAGAAGGAGACAAGAGGCCAATCAAATAGTCTCTTCTGGCACAGATATCGTACAGGAAGAATAACAGCTTCCAATTTTTATCGTGTATGCCACACTAGCATTCCACAGCCATTTCTGACAGTACTGAAAACAATTTGTGCATCTTATGGGAAAAAGATGCCCTTCTATAGTGCCGCAACAGTCTGGGGAACTAAACATGATACAAAAGCAAAGATGGAATAATCAGCATTAGTTAAAAGTAAACATGTCAATTATAAGCTTGTGAACAGTGGTTTGATTATCAATGACAGATACCCCCAGTTTGGGGCTAGTCCAGACGGCATAATTTCTTGGGCATGTTGTGGGGATGGCTGTCTGGAGATTAAATGCCCCTACAGCAAGAAAGACAAACCTATCCTAGATGTTCCAAAGGTATGGTTTCATACCAGTTGTATAAAACTAAAATATGTGCCGAAAGGGAAATGGTATTGTAGCGAGTGCAAATGATGAATATATTTGCCAGTGCCCACCATGTTATTCTTTTTAAAGTGCTAATATATTGTATATATTATAATGGAAATAGTAGTTTATAACGTTGATGATGCCATATATCTGATAAAGCAGTGTTATGTAGATTAGAAATTGACCAATATTGTACATTATCATTTCTTACATGATTCACAAATCAATAAATCAATAATATGACCATGACTTGCGACTGTATATTTCTTGTTACACTTACTGGCCATGACTATTTTGACATTCAGCAAATTATAAACATAAATGGAATAGAACAAGTATTATTATCGTACACTTTATTTGCAAAGTTACATGTTACATATGTGTGAAAATAACATTCAATGTACACATAATGGTGTGCTCAATAAACTTTGCACTCTTTCACTCAAATGGAACAACTGAAGGACACAAATTTGTTAAACAGCAACCCACTATAACAATCTTGTCTATAGTTGGAACACTCTCTCCATGTTTCAACTTAATAAACTCAATGGGGACGATGCCCTCAAATATTCTGAATTTTCGCAACACGAGACCACTAACACGTTCCACATGAATTCAGACTGATGCAATTTTTCTAGTTTCTCAACTTCTAGTGGATGTATCTGTGCTTTTCCCCGTGTAAAGGTAGGGATAGCTAATTCAGCTTGATAAAAGCGCACATCATCTTCTATGTTGAAGCCTCTGTCAGCCATCACTATGTCACCTGGTAATAGATTGTTGAGAACTCCTGATTTTTCTGTTATATGCTTGTCAGAGGTTCTACCTCCCCATCCATCAGAAATAGTTATGTTTGTAATTGGAATATGTGTACACTTTGTTCAGAGCACCGCTTGGCTTCACTATAAATAATTCAAAACAGTCTAGCACAACAACAACTTTCTCGCCAAACTCTTTTCTGAAACACAGAGGCATTGTTTCCCTCAAGTGTTCTCGATTTGGCCATTGCACTAGAAAGCCTAGTCTAATGTAGAGTACATCCAGAGTATTGTGAAAACTTCTTTGCACAGTAAGTAAAGAGACGGTCAAATGATTGGTTATGTCTTGGAAAAGATAATTCATTCCAAGTTTCACAAGACACAATAGAAATTCATTTTCTTTTGATAGACTCTTACTGTTGTTGCTTATATGTCCATCTAAATTAAAGACTAGTTTTAATACACCATAATTGGGCAGTCCCGTGTAAAATTCTACTTGTTCAAAATTGTCAACGTAAGATAAAAGGTTGTATAGTCCTTTAAAATCAAACTGTTCATTTTCTTTGCCTTCGATCAGTCTGGACATGTTATCATCTTCTAGTTGTTTGATTGCTTCGACTGTCAAGTCAGTTTGGATGCCCATTGCCTTTGATATTTCTTCAGCATGATATGCAGGCTGAAATGACGCATGTTCCATTGCTTTGTGATCATTACAAGTACCGTCATTCTTTTTATCTGTCTTCTCAGCACATTCTGATATGCCACTGGCATTATTGTCCCCGAATTATATGCAGCTCTTTTTCAATGTTAATAGAGATGATACTGCATCTGAAATCTTTCTTTTGTGTTTCCGCTGGCTGGCCCGATTAAATCTCTCATGAGCTGCTCGTATTGCAGGTGAAGTCATTTCTGCGTAACCAAGATCTAGAGTTGGCAACCATGATGGACTTGTTCTGTCATGCAAATATGCTTTAACACCTGTAACAAGAAAAGGAAAGCAACTGAGATAGTGACTTCATTCAAAAGAATTAAATAATGTATTATGCAAGTCAAGAAAAAGGTCATCATATGTCAACAGAAAATGACTAGAACTGTCAATATACAATTCTGATATTCTTAATAAAAAATATAACATTGTCATGCAAAATTGTTTTTATCCAAAACGACTTGTCCCTGCTGCTTGCACTGGGACTTGTAAACCAAGATTATCAGTTAGTATTACAGCTTGGATTAAAATGTCTGTAAAACTCAAGCTAAACATACATTATAACGCAACTGAAAAATTAATTTTAACATACCTCCGACGAAATGTTTAGAGCAAACAAACGTTCGTTCCCATCTCTCTTCAGTTTCAATGTCCTTTCTGTTGACAGCCGCCTTCCATAAACGACGTCTTTCTTCTGATAATTTCATTGTTTCTTCACCCTGATCAGTCAAAATTTTCGGTACTTTAAAGAAGCTTACATCTTTGTGTACACCTTTGCGGTTGGAACATATATATATATATATATATATATATATATATATATATATATATATATATATATATATATATGTGTGTGTGTATCAGAGCCCTTAAGAGGACATCACCCAATAATTCGTAAATGATGTATGTTAATTTACTCTTTGAATCATCATTGTATATGCACTGAAAGTCAACGCTCCCAACATTTGTTACGTGACAGTTTATTTATGAGTGCTACTTACCTTGTCTCTAACGTCATCTGATTCGGAGCGCTTGTTCACGGCGTCCTTCGCGACCATCGTAGAGGTGAGAAAATAAATGTATGTTGACACAAAATGGCAATAATGGCAAACATAACAACTAGTCATCTTATTACGAATCAAAATTGTATTTTGATTTTTCATTTCTGCTTAACTTTCGTAACAGAAATGAAATGACACATTTGGCTGGATAACATTTTAAGTTGGTTCAAAAAGAAAATTGAACTATTAACTTCCAAATTAAGACTGTGCACAAGTGAAAACTTCCCTTCAACATCCTGATGCTCTGCTATGGTTTAATCTTGGCAGTTCTGGCTGACAGGGACAAATGAAGATCTCATTTTTCCTCAAGACTATTACTGCGGTGCAATACGACCAAATAACCCAGAAATTGCCACCTTAAACACAGCATTGAGCCAAACTGATGGATTCGATGTGTTTCGTGACATCGGGTTGTCCACGTCTGCATACACAGCAGGGTTCATCGTCCTTACTAATATTGTCCAAAAGACTTAAGCTAGGAATTAACACATCGATATTTTTCCTCAAACGTCATTGACATGGGGTGTATGTTTTCATCTAACGCTCGCGTATCGCGATACATGAACGTATCATTCATGTGCGTCTTGAGTGAAGTAATAAATGAAAAGTATTTATTGGAATGGTTTTCCTTTTCTTAGTAATCATGCTGACAGATTTGGAAACATATGCTATTTTCAACTAAGAGTATATGATAAGCATATTTTTGTGCTACTGTCTGGTATGTCACGTATGAACGTGCAACATTAATTTGGCGTTGCGGTCTCGCAAGCCCCGTCGTAAAATCCGAGCAATTTGTCAGTTGGATATATCAGCCAGGACATACAATAATCTATGATAGTAATAGTCATAATATCTTTGTTAATATTAAGTTAACGCTCATATACAGACAGAATGAAAGAGAAACCGAATTTGGGCGTTTGTCTGAAGCGGTGAAACCACGAAATCATATTACCTTAAAAAATAAATGCTTGTTGAAGAAAGACAAAATTAAATATAATTAAACGAAGGCGCGTCTTTCTGGATCACTGGAATGAAGGTATGATTCTTTCTAAACAAAATAACAAGATCTTCATTATAGACTTAGGTTCTGTATCTTAAGCAATTCTTGAATGAACAATACTATCACATATGTTCCTATAAATTATAAACATGCTTTGCGGAGCTGTGTTATTATCTGACGTATATATAGTGTCAGAGGCTGAGTGATTCCATCAGTCTTCGTTGGACTCTTTATAGCTTTTAATCAATTCCGTTTATCATGGAAGACAAGAAAAGAACATCTAAAAGGTATGAAATGATGTGATGAACGAACTAAATAAAGCATTAGTAGCCAATCTGAAGCTATGATTTATATGCACATTTCATTTACCGTTCATGAGATCTGAACTAACACCGACCTCCCCATTTCCTTTCGTGTCGCTTCATTTTCCTGTCATAATAACGTCGTAGAGAGCACAGAGCACACAACGTACAGTATCTGGAATCTAATCTGACTACGGCTTATTGTATTTAAGCTGCATTTTCCTAGATCAACTTGGTCCTCCATGCGCCTAAAAATGTGTTCATAAATCGGGATTGAATTGCAAACGATAGCTTTAAATGCTTCAATAAGCTTTAAAATGATTTCCCGAAAATTCCTACTACACTACACGATACTCATTTTGTATGTTTCTTTGTTACTATGTTTATTCGGCGATGATGATTACAGGAAGATAAGCATCAACGATCAGTACAGATTGTTCTACCTGGATTATTATGATGAATATCTGATATGGTCGGTATTAAGGTTGACTTTAGATGCTGCTTTCATCTCTTAACAGATGATTATGATTTTCACCCAATCCTCATGGATGGTACAAGATAAGTTTTTCAGCCTTTAAGTGCTTTTTATGATTTCAATTCTTTCAACTTCTGTTTGTACTAAGTGAACTGTTATAGTACAATCGTTACTTTGTAATAGAGAAATATTTGTAGGTTAGAACGACGTCAGTTGCGTTTTATGTTGGAACATGACAATAGATAGATAAATAGGTAGATAAATAGTCTACCAATGTAAAGCAAATAATATATGAAAATATTAGATAACAAGGTATAAGGACATTATAAGTGTGCATTTGATATTGTTATAAATTTGCATTGGCAAAGCATACTTTCTGTTCAAATATGTGGTTTTGTGACGTTGAAATTAATGTTATCCCTTTTGCACTTGTGCCTTAGGTAAACATTTATCAATATGACCATGATCATAACGATTGAGCTAATTAAAGTAAGCATCCGTCAAATCACATGTATTTGTATAGCACTGGTGGATCAATAAGAGTCACGTTTGGATCCACGCCGTCTCCGAATATGCCTCTGTTTATCAAATTCATTTTTCATTTCTCATCATTTCGCTTGATGTTAATACATTTATTATAATATGTATAATATATTGTTTTAACATTTGATTATTTATCTTTTGCGAAGGATACATAATGTCTTCTTTATGTGAATGAGGTATATACTTTCTTCGAAAGCACAATAATAATAAAAACCTGTGTCTAAGAACTATGTGACCTTTGCGGTCTAATCATTTGTTTTGGCCGTTCCATTGAATTGCCCGAAATGTCGTACATGTTCTATGAAATGAATCGAGACGCATAAACGCTTGGTGGAACTTCAGCTTAAAAAGGCAGAGACATTTTGTTTAACCTAGAGACTAACCATTGGTTTACAGTATTTAATCAGCTACGTAAACGCAAGGCATCATTTTCCATGTATAGGAGCATATCATTGCTTAGAGAGAAATTTGTATTCTTTAAATCTGTTCCGGGCATATGAGATATCAGTTCGAGTTACGTCAGTAATATTGTATGGTGTCATTAGCAAGTATATATGAAATAATTCCATTACTTTGTGTCCGTACTGTTGTGAATATTATAAATATAAAAGTATCCTACTATTCTTTGCTACTCCCTCTACTCAACATTTCAACGTTGTGCCTTTTGAAACATTTCTGTACAAATATCACTATTTCGAAGGTGCATGGATGAACTACGTTTATCATAACAGAGTACATGTTAGGCAGATGTTGCGTGATGTGTAATTTGGATTTTAGCGTAGCTTTAAAAATTGTGCAGTCATATCGCTACGATGTCTGCAGTGTGGCAGTTTATGGCGATGTCTAGCACTGAGGCATCACCCAGTCACTGTGGAGAGAAGGTAGTAGTTATAGTGGTAGCAGAAGTAGTAGTAAGGTTTAACGGCACGCAGGAATAATTATGGCTATACTGTCAAGTTCTAAAAATGTAAATATAACGATTTGTAAAAAAGTAACTATAAGGAGGTAAAGTCCTCGAAATAAACATAAACATGACGTATTAGAACATTACATGGAACGCCAAGGATTTTAAGTACCTGTCAAAATTAGTTCAACAAGAAATAATAAATGAACAACTGTAAAGTAATTAAAATAGATAATTATAATTTGTGGTATAAAGTCCAATATTGTATCTGGTGTATCATAAAATATCTTCATTATGTTGATATAAAAAAGCTCTGTCCAATAGGATGGAAGTCGATATGCCCAACAGGAATCTGTTCCATTCTCAGAGTACACTGACAGGGCACACACTCTGGTGAAGATTCGCCTTTAAGGTGGTGTACATTAGTGATGTATATGTGTCCGATACAAGAGCTGCATACGAATTGTTCTGTATGAGGGATACCGCTCTTCAATACTGGGTTTCATGTTTCAAAGCTTGTTTGTGCAGATTTTATTCTATATAAATTGCCAGCTATGAGAATATGCTGATTATATAAGACTTGATATCAGTATATGAAATTTTCTATTCGGAAACGGGTGACAGCTGGGCAGCTTTGGCTCCTTTATTTTCTTTTCAATACCCCTAATTCCATGTAACTAGGCAGCCGACAGTGCAGAATGCTTTTACCAGATTATCTAAGCAGTTCATGTTTCAGCAAGAGCTGGAATATAAACGGGTTCTCAAATTTCACGTTTATCTTGCATTCAGAATAGAAAGGAAATCCAAAGAAACGATAAATTTTGTGTTTGCTGTGCTAGGAGGTTTCGATATAGTTCAATAATTTGAGTATGGCTGTAAATTTAGCTATAACAACAGAAACTATGTTCTATAACCAGTTTAATACCCTGCCATGATGTGTTGCGCTGGTAGCTCCACCCTTGTCGCCAAGTCTGCAACCGACTGCATTCTGTGGGATTATTATTGAAGACTCTAATTTCATTCATTTTATCCTGAACCAAGAGGTTTTGTTAAGGACTTTCTGTATTCGAAAATATTAAATTTTATTTTGTTAGGTTTTGATAACCTCGGTGGTGATGTCAGAATAACATATTTGAAATATTTGCATTGTTTCTGACGTGTACATGTTTTGATATTTGGACATACAGAAAATGTGATATATCGGTTTAGGAGAGCTTTTCTAACAAACAATTCAAGTCTGACAAGATGGTGAGTTCTACTTCTCTAGATGCTAAGTCCACATCGAAGTTCCTGCTGAAGAGTAATAAAGTCGATGAAGAGAGTCCTGTCTTCTGTGGCCAGAGGTTTATTGTAATCTTCAATATTTATTTGAGCATAAAGGAACTATCTGTTCTTAGGCCTTTGATACGGAGGGGGTTGGGGTTGGGTTCAGAACAGTTTTGCCGAGAGGAGTTTTTGGAGACTGTTTCAGTCAGTGTATTTGCAATTTCTGATAGGGTCTTGGCTAATTCATTTGATTTCTTAAAGTGATCGATACGGTTGTGTTTAAGTTTTTCAAAACTTGTATGTACTATATTCCATACTAATTTAGTTCCTATATGTTTTCTTCATGCTCTCGCTAATGATCCTAATAGTGCAAAGAGCTTTAGACTGGTATGTACGCTACCTATTTAGATGTTCAACTGATGAATAGGTATTGCAATATTTAAGGACCTATTTTTGAAAGCATTAGCAACGCATAATGTTTTAACACGATTAGGAATCGCCCAAAGTTTGGAATTGTTTCCCCAGTTGTGTGGTGTAGTATCTTTACAAATAAAAGTATTGGATTCACCACGTTTTCGAAATGATTCACTATCATTTTGTCAATGCATTTCCCAATTTACCTCACCCAACTTCCATCCCTGCCCTACTCGCTGAGGTTTTGGAGTACTACGTCTTAAGTATATTGGAAAGTGTTCGCTACCACCGAGGTCGTCACCA
>JAECUM010060147.1:0-14185 GCA_016617855.1 Megalonaias nervosa
TCATTAAGATTTGAATGGCGTTTTACCTTAAAATGGGAGCTTAATGTCTTCTAAATTGATTATGTTGTTACACCAACCGAAATGTTCTCAGTAAGACCATGTACCGGTATAGGGGGTGGGAGACCATATCGCTTTTCTCCCTGCGATAGGAGACTGCAGCAGTCGCCCAACTGCGGGAACCTTGCCTAATCATGTAACGCTGGTACGAGGAATTATACAAATCAGCCATATCACTATGTATTTGTGTTTATGTATGCATGAGTTTGTGATTGTAAGTGAACGTCATGTCCTTGTAATTCTCGCATATGAGCCATTTTTTACATTGGCATTAATCTTCTAACGGATCAAAAACAAGATAATTCTCAAATGGGCATCTTTTGGTAAGATTTTTAAAATTCATCATAATTATAGTATTCGCACACCCTCACTTTTTTGTACACCCCACCAACTTTTAAATGAAAAAACATCAAGGATAGAAACAATTCACAAAACGTGATCATTTCATTCATTGATTTATAATTTCTAATCTGATTGACGCGAAGGAGTCCCTAACACTGTCACCTTATTGGCATTTCAAAGCTAACATAAGCTCTCGATATAATTAAGGAGCCAGATTGCTCACTGTCCTTTTCTGGTTTCTAGAATAGTCCATTTAAGTAAATCCTGTGTCGTCAGCGTACATTTGCAATGTCTAGTTCTAATATTTCTGAAAGAAACTGAACCAATAAAAGGGATGAACTCTTGCATACATGTGTTCAAAGATATGTAACTCCAAAATTTACTGAATTATTGAGATCATTAAAGACGGTGAACTACATCCCATCTGTTACTTGGAAACACAGACTCGTACATGCAAGTATGGTGACTGTGTTACTAAAGAAATTCTAGTTTGATTTGAAACACCAAGCAAGTTGTCAGTTTTTAAGTCACCCTGGCAACAATCAAGTTAAAACGTATAAATCAATGAATAAAACGACTACGTTTTGTGCATTTTTTAATGTTCTTGATGCCTTTTTCTCAATCGGTAAGGGGGTACAAGCAAACCGGTAGAGTGTGCAAATACTACAGTGGCATTCAGTCTCCTTTCCTCTTTCCAATATGTACATCTCTCTCCGAATATGTTGATACCTACTGAATCTGACTTTAGAGTACGTTGTCAGAACTAAAAGAACTGCCAACTTCGACTCTCCTTTTCATGCTGGGAAGCATATGGTTAAAAGACCTGACTGATTGAAAGTAACGTTTGCCTTCCTGGTTTGTTTGTGTTTATTAAGATGTTAACTGTATAGTCCATTGTAACTACAAAGCCTCAAAATGACCAACCGTTTCGACAAATAACATCAAATGATATAATAACATTATATCTCGTTGTCGCACCGTTATTTGTCGGAAAGAATAACTCACTCTCTTTAAACACAATAAGCATTAATCAAATAAACTTAGACTTATGTGGCATTTAGAATGATAGGTAGACAAAAGTATGGATAAGAGGTTTAACTGATTGGAATAAGCGCCATGCTATTCTACATGTGACCTAACAATCATGTTCAGATTCGGGGAGTTCTTTTAGTTTATGAACATATAGTGTTCCCCAGATTTCATCTGGAAATGAAGATAGAGTACAAACTCTAGATCCTATATCATAGACCGAACCACAATTATCTTATAAAAGATGCACAAACTAATAGAAGTGGCAGACAATTAAGCTGCAGAGTTCTGTAGCGAAACGGCCTTTAGCCTGCTGTAGTCAAAGAAGAGGTGCTTTTGAATGGGTCATTAGGATCACAGTTTGATGAAGTGTCCGACAGAGGAAGTAATGTCTTCAATTAACACCAGAAATTCTGTTTGATCAGAATGGTTACTAGTTCTCTTCTACTAGTCGTTATTGAAAGAGGTTAACACATAAGTGCCCATGGGTCTGGACAGTAATCATTACGAAATTATTTGTAACAATCCAGGATGCCAATGCACTGTGAAAAAAATATTAACGTTGTCTAGAATTTTGTCCGTAGACACGGATCTCCATTCCATTTTTTTTTTTTAAATAGAAAAATGACTTAAGTAGAAAAACAGTTCGCGCATATTGCCGAAAAGAGCCATGAATTAAATCCCAAAGGGTCCTAAATATTATATCACAAGTCCAAATGTATGAGTTCCAAATGAATCCTATTGATGATTTGAATGAATTCCAATTTTGAATGTGCTAATGTGAACATTTCCTGGAATGTGGCGATGTTTAAAACAAATTGTATATATGTACGTACAAACATGTTCATTCATGAATTGACGTACTTAAGGACATTCGAAGTTGGTAAAATTTGTTTTAAAACATGCTTCCTTTGGATAAAATATTACTTCCCAAACACACACGGAAAACATGGTCGCATGTATGAAAGTAAATAAGAACTATTTCAAGCACGCCTGGATGGATTAACACTAGTAACGGTTGAATCAAAAAGTTTCAGCATCATTGTTTGCACTCGAGCGTTCGCAGTTCATCACTAATATAATCAGTGACAAATTGATGAGGACATGGAATCTCTACCAAACACAGTCCTATGCATTTTCTCCCGTGTTAGTTTTCCCACTAAAGGTAGGGAGATAATCTCTTAAGACACCTTTATTGCGTATTTACCAAAGGTATGTCAAAACATTCAGCTTTCTGATAATTTGACTTTTATGATTACAAACTTGCAACTAGAGAACAAAATTTTAAAAACATATTTATTTAAGCAATTTCTACTTTAATGAATTTCCTAACAGAAAGATTTATTTCTTAACTTTCACAAGATGTTCAAGTGAAATTCTTAAGGCTTGCAACAGTAAGATTTTTGACCTATTCACCGTGTTTATCTTATCATCCAGAGTTCTTTTAATTTCGTGCCTTTGTTCGAAGCGATAATCAGAGATCTATGTGTAAATCTATTCCGAGCTCCAGCACAATTTTGTTGAAACGTTGTTCAAGTGATATATCATCGAGGGTTAACGACACACCTTGCAAAACGTATTTGGATTCGGAGAAGAAAATGTTCCACAATTCTTATCGGAAGGCAAACTTTACTTTCAGTCAGGTCGAGAAACGGAGGTATTACAACATTGTTAAACTGAAAAAAGACACATAACCAGCACATTCATGTTTACCAGATTTTCCGCAAGACCTCGTAACTTAACACACTTGAATAATAAAATGAATACATTAACCAGACTGGCATTTCGGAAGTGGAAGAGAACCTAAATAAAAATCAGATGATACAGCTGTTTACAAAACTTCAGATTCAATAGTGTGTGTGCATGTGTACGTATTTTAATGAACAACTGTGCCTCTGAATGAAACATTTCTTTTATATATCCTGACGATTAAATGAAGAAAGCAAGATAATAACACTGATATGAATGGCAGCTGATGGTTCAGTTGTGTCATGTACGCCGTTACTGATCAATTGCCGTTGTGTAAAGGTGTGAATATTCTATTAAATAGTAATGACTGATGACGCAATACAATTCCAGAGTGGACTTGTCAGAATGGGATTATTTCTACTGTCTTCAAAGTGTCTTTAATATATGTAAATTAGACAAGAGTGGATAATCATTTGCAACCGATCGCAATTTCATCCTTTGTTGCTGATTCTCCAATCTAACAGCTTCATCTACATCCACTGGACTGATCTGACAAGTGAAAAGAACTTCTATTACTAATGTCAGATGGTAATTGGATTTGGGTCTTTTGGGAAACATTGATATGGCTAAGCTACCATCCGAATTTTCCGAACTGAATAATGGAGTCATTCATTTTGAAGGATTGATCAAGGAAAAAAATTAAAACTGTCTCCGACCGAAGTATATACTCATATAACTCGATTTAATAAACAGTAACCAGATATTTAATTCAGTCTTTCAGGTCAGAAAGATCGCTAAACGACGTCAGCAACGCTTATCTAATCTGTGGACTTCACTCTCCTTTGCCCCACCGTTTCCTCGATCACATAAACAAACAAGATACTAACGAATTATTTGAGATCTAAGTTAAGTGGTGATTACAAGAAATAATCAGAACGTAATAAACAAGGCGATATTCATTTTTCAATTCAGCATGCATAAAGCATTTCCGGTTGTCTTTCCGGCTTAAATAATTCTGTGAGAAAGACAGGAATTATTTTCTTAATTAGAAAAGCAAATTAAAAATAACATGATTAGTTGGATTTCTTAGTTTGCTACCTGACAAAGGGATTAGCAGGTGAAGCAGAATGAATATGATTGATCCACTATCATTGCTCACTGCCTGTAGGTGGAGACAGCTAGACTATAGCGCCGTATACCAGGGGATCAGCAAAAAGGTGTACCGTTGTTCACACCTTTGTTAATACAAGTCGAAAACAAAGTTATCATTACCAAAGTTCAAGTTCTTTATTAGCAAAGCACAAAGTTGGCTTCTCTCTATGAATTGACATACTTAGAGCGTGCATACATTGCGAATGGCAAGTAACAAATACCAGTAACACTTACATTGAGCAACAGATTGCAAATGACACGTTTATGATAATCCAATACCTAAATAAAATAATATTTGAAGCAAGATTAGCAGTATTTATTTATCTGCAAGCGTCTATCTACGATTTACTAAGTATCGACTCCAGTGCATGTAACAATTTTGCCGACGAATGAGGAGTATTTAAAAAGTTCTGAATGTTGATAGCAGCACAACAATGTTTATTATTAAACAATGAGTCAGTGCATCCCCTAAAGGCACCCCCCACCCACCTCTTCACACTTTCTCCGTATGATTATCAACTTATTAAGTATTTACTTTCCAAATGTTCAAATGTTGTTCATGTGAGAGAGATTACCAGTAGCTTCTTTTGGGTCGACGGTTGTTACCAGGTTCTTACTCCACCAGTTTTAATGGTCGTCATATATAGCCTATCACGTGCTGAAAAATGTCGTTCAGCCAACAACAACAATAATAACAACAAACGCAGAAAACTGCACTTATATAACCGAATGGTGAGTTTCAAATCGTCTGCCACTCAGTGAATCTTTGCAAATTGGATCCAGACAAAAATCCATAGGAGCTTCATCACGGACGTGTGGGGTTATGTCAAAGTTTGGATGCTGTGCTTGTTCAGAAAGAATATCCCGACGTTATGAGCCAGTACGTTGTCTTGCAATAGATGGATACCTTGGGTACAAAGGCCATCTTACACAAACCTTTCTGAGTTGGAAATGATTCATAAATCTTTTATAAACAGTTAAAAAAACTTGACAAATAATTAATACTCGTGATAATAGAAATACTTCCTGCGGTAAATCTAACATCTTTATCAATTGCTTCCTTCACTGCAGACCGCTCCGGTGGCCTAGTGGCTAGAGAGCCCGCCTCGGATGCGGGAGATCGCGGTTTTGAACCCCGGCCGAGTCATACAAAAGACTTATAAAATGATACTAACAGCTGCCTCGCTTGGCGCTCAGTATTAAGAGGTTAATGTTAGGACTGGTCGGCCTGGTGTCAAGAAGATGTGACTGGGTGGGACATTGTGCTAAATGTCTGCGGCGTGATGCCCTAGTGCTAGACATCACTATAAACTGCCACACTGCAGACATCGTAGCGATATGACTGAAAATTGTTAAAGCTACGTTAGAAGTCCAAATCACACACACACTCCTACCAAAATCGCTGGCAACGGTCTTACATTTCCTAGGTCGTCTTCAATCGATTTGTGAACTTCTTTAAACGATAAAATCACAGCAAAAGCTTGTGACAGATAAGTACATCAAAATTTTATCCAGAGCAATCTTGACATGAGTCAGAGTACCCTTAACACGCCATGTGTTTATAATATGTTCTATGTTCTTTGTTCAGTTGGAGAGCTGTTCTCCCTCTCCGAAATTTTTGCATCACTTTCATTTACACATGTGACGTCACACGCAAAAAAATCTACACGTGTTTGGCGTGCTACACGTATAGCTGGATGTCATTTTATGAAACCTCATTTTGTCTTGAGTTAAATTTTTGACAGGTTCTAAGACGAAATAAAAGTTATAAGAAAATATCCAGACATTTTGAAATACCTCTCGTATTAATTTATCCAGTAAATTTAGTAATAATTAATTGATAAGGTAGTAATGAATTTCAAGAATAATTCAGAAAGGAACATGATGAATCCAGTCTCATGTATGACATACGGTACAAGTCGGCTTTTAAATTTAGCCCTTAACGCTAGTTAAGTGCACTTCGCACAAACTTCTACATGCAATACTGTAGTTTATTTTTGTATATCCAAGTCTCGTGGCTTCTTCCGGGAACTTGATTTTCATTAAGCGTGAGATTCACTTGATGCCTATTCTCGTACAGCAACCAGTTTGCACATTATAAGGTTGAAGAATGAAGTGAGCAGCATCAGTGTAAAAAGTATAGTATACGTTTACGCTTATACTATACATTTTCTTCAGAGTGTGCAGAAAAACTTTATCTTTGAGGCTGGATATGTGCATTTGTCATAGCTTCATTCTTTAGTACGTTTTAATGTTTTTTTCTGTATGCAGTGAAGAAACTGAGGTCTGTTGTGAATAAATAAATCTTTAAATATTGCCATTTTTCAAATACGTTTCTGAAATAAAAGTTTCTGTGGGGATTTTTTTTTTCTCTTGGTATTTATTAAGGAAAATCTATGCGACGGATACAAAATTTTATGAACTCTTCCTAGATTATTTTTGACAGAAAAGATGCTTATATTCTGAACGCTACTGACCGGCCACACGCGAAGTAACCGTAACTTGTGAAAAACAAAAGAACATGCGAGGCGATCAGTATATATTTACCTAACAGCTCTAAGAGGATATTTATTAAAATTCTTAAAAAGCATTTGACAAATTGAAAACTAAACTCTTTAAGTAAAGAATGAATATTTGCTAAAATCGATAACATTAAAACTTACTAAAATTCGTTGAAAAGCACGTATAATTATGCTTAAAAAATCAACGTATTTGAAATGGCAATTACACAGTTTAAGTCATAATCTTTTTTTCTAGACAACCAGTAATTTGAAATAGGGCAGGAATATATTTGTAAAAATTCGATTCATATCATACCATCCACCTACTGTATCCCCCACCCCCATGCATCTACATTTCTAAAGCTTGAGCAAAGCAATTATTCAGTATCGGATCTTATACATTATATGCCTTGCCTATTTAAATCCAACTATAAAATGGTCTCGCGTCAAAAATATTTAAACAGTATCCCTTTGACTTCATACATTTATACATTTGACCATTTGACACCTACCTAATCTTTCTTGGGATAGTGTAAATAAATATATTTCATGAAATGTTGTGGCTACGCCAAAAACTAGATCTTCAAGTTAAATAAACATTGCAAACTTAGACAAGTTTCTTTAAGAAAAAAAATGACCGGTTTTTATAATTAGGAACATACGCATAAAGTTAGATATGCTTAAATAATGTTTGACTTCTTTTCTCTGCAGGTACATCGCGATCATGCATCCTCTGCGTCCCCGTATGTCAAGTAACAAGGTCCTGGTCATCATTGTGGTTATCTGGGCAATATCGATCGCACTGGCTTTTCCAAATTTTATATATGCCAAGGCACCATCAATAGGCATGCGCACAATATGCATCCTCATGTGGACAGATGGCTTCAGCGAAATGACCGACCTGGCGTAAGTTGTAGCAGATTGAATTGTTTCTAATATCACTCTATTGTTATGACAAGATTTTTGTTGATGCAAACTTCTGAGACAGGTTCCCCTTCCCTCCATCTTTGTGTGTGTGTGTTGGGAGGACAACGGGGTTATTGCTTGTACGCGCTGGAGAGCAGTGACACATTTCTACTTGTTAATCATTATTAACATACGAAAATAACACTAAATAATATTAACAATCTCCGTATTCTCAACGAATTAAACATAAACATGGTACAATTTGTTTTCAAAATCCCTCTCTTTTCCCATTTAATCTCTCTCTCTCTCTCTCTCTCTCTCTCTCTCTCTCTCTCTCTCTCTCTCTCTCTCTCTCTCTCATGTTTAAGGGACAAAAGTACTTGAAATCTGTAGTGTGAGAGAGAAAAAGAATTTGATCTAAATGAAAATCTTAACGATGTAGTCTACAAGATCTTGGTTCGTTGTAATGGCATGTGTGTACTTTCTATGGGATTTGTCGAGTGTTCAGAATACCAATGATACAAAGTTGCAATAGCTTGTCTAGACTGTATGATAAACTTATTGGCTGGGAGGCACACAATACTGTAATCTTTTTAAAACCTGAATAAGATTTAAATATTAAAATGTCAGACGACCACCTCCTCCTCCTCCCTCTCTCTCTCTCTCTCTCTCTCTCTCTCTCTCTCTCTCTCTCTCTCTCTTATTGGAGGGTCTGGCAGCAGACTTATCTAAAAACAGAGAAAAATAGGAATGGACAAAAAATATTATCACAAGCTACGCACAAACATTTATGCTTAAACAATAAGCTTGTCTTATATATATTTCATCCATTTTAATGAAAATAGAAACTCTAAAATAATTTTCAAATTATCAGTTTACAAAGAGGATTGTAAATAGCCGCATAAGACACGACTTAATCTTATTGCTAACACAATAGGAAGAGATCTTAAGAGTTCACTCGCTTCATTAACTACATAGTTGCCTGTACTCAATATTAACTCCATTGGAAATGGAAGTACGTGTATTTGTATGTGATATAAATAAAATATATGTATAGTATGTACGTTGTATCTTTGACATGCCATTTGCTGTATACAATTTTCGTTAAAGGGAAACGAGGCTTTTCGAGTTTCCTTTTAAGGAGAAATTTATACGAGTGGAATATTAATGATCATTATTATCAACATTTTTGGCGGCCATTTTTCGAATCAATTTTTCAAAGGTCATTGAAAAAGGTCACGTCCGTCGAACATGCCAAATTTCCCCCCACAGAGGATCGTTACAAATAAAACTAAGAATATCGGTCAATGGATAGTGGGCTGGGGACGGGGAACCTGTAACAACGAATCCACTCTATGACAATTCGTTTATAGAAGAAAATAAACTTACTTCTGTTTGTAGAAGAATGTGGAATGCCGGTCTCATAACTGACAGAAAATGGAAATTTATCTAGCCACACCATTTTTACATAAAATGATGCAAATATCAGGTCACAAACTCACTACCTCTTGTAGGTTGGTCAGATACAGGTGACGTAATGACAAATCCGGAAAGCATTTTTGCTGATCAACTTCAAATGTTGACTCCCTAATGCATGAACAGGGTAATTATTGATGAAAATCTGAATTCATGTTTCCTGAGACAAAAATAAAAGCTTTTTCTTAGGCGAATTCACATGAAATCGATTCCATTTTTTTCTCAATAATTCCTGTATAGAATATTGCAACATTTTCTACTAACCGTAACACCTTGCATTGTAATAAATAAATTCCTAATACTCGGAACACCTGACTGCTTATTCTGATCAGATGACAACAGTGCATAATAAATTGATAATAGAGGGAACCCTAGTCAGCGCACTCTGATCTGATGGCAACAGTGCATCCTAAATTCATTGTAGAGTTAACCATTGATCGATTACTCTGATCTGATGGCAACAGTGCATCATATATCCCTTGTAGAGGGAACCATTGATCGCCTACTCTGATCTGATGGCAACAGTGCATCATATATCCCTTGTAGAGGGGACACTTGATCGTTTACTCTGATCTGATGGCAACAGTGCATCCTAAATTCCAAACTGAGGGAACCCTTGAACGCGTACTCTGATCTGATAGCAACAGGGCTTGCTAATGCGAAACGATGTGGATTAAGATGTAGATTATATTAAGCAAAAACTAACATGTTACCTTTCTTTGATAAGATGTATCAAGTATTCATAAAACTATCAGACAAAATCAAATCTTGTTGTTTTTTTTTTCTTTTTTATCAAGGCATCATATGATCGACAAGATCACTTTTCTAATAGGCGTTTATATTATATGCCAATCAGAATATACGGTAATTGCTGAAATGATCTTAAAATTCATTTTTAAAAATCTTTTTTTTTTTTTCTGTAAAATTATATAGACATTGTGTCGACAATCTTGTTTTCTTCATAAATCCGTTTGATTTCTATTTGGGTGGTTTGTTGGTAGCTGTGTCTTAAATTATTGCAGGCTGTAAAGTAATAAACTCAATATTGATCAATTAAAAAGTTGTAAAAGTGCTTAAATATTAGCGTATTTCAATTATCATCTCATTTGAAGGGAACGAGATGTAACGGGAAGTAACGGATGCAACGTATTTCATAATTTTTCCCATCAGTAAAAATACATTACCGATGTTTACAAGAAATATTTATCTGATACTTCTGATCACTTGAAGTATTTCTTTTTTGTTTTATCAAGACATCGAGTTTTAAGTGGACACAATTTTCCGACATGCAACATTTGAAATCCAAGAATTATCTGTTCAATTGTTTGCAATGACAGAAGTTCAAACTAGGCTGTATGTCTTATGTCATTTTTATGAGGCTTTATATGTTATGTCATTTTCACGAATCTGTATTTGTAATGCCATTTTCATGGGGCTGCATGTGTTATGTAATTTTCACGAGGGGGTATGTGTTATGCCATGTTCATGCGGCTTATTGTGTTGTCATTTCCATGCATCAACAATGTTTTTGTGAATCATACTATTTAGTGGTCATTCATAATAAATAGTTAATCATTTTGAATCTTTCAGATTCTAATATACCTCTCAACATTTAATGAATGAAGGTGCAAATAAATAGAACATACCTTGATGATCCTGTCGATAGAAGTATTATTAATAGTAGTAGTAGTTGTAGTGTAGTACTAGTAGTAGTAGTACTGCTTTTGGGAAATAGTTTATGCTAGTTTATCTATCCACACTATTTCTGTAAAGTATATTTAAATTGGTACCAATTTAATCAAATTGACGACCACGCTCTCTCTCTCTCTCTCTCTCTCTCTCTCTCTCTCTCTCTCTCTCTCTCTCTCTCTCTCTCTCTCTCTCTCCTGGCTTTTAAACCTTCACTTTATTAACTGAAAATACCACAAGAACTACGACATGCTCCCTTGGAACAGGGATTTAAAATGTTGAATTGGACCAACACAATTTAGCCGTATTTTGCGTGGTAAAATATATTTTAAAGATAATAAAATGTTATCTTTCAGTCACTGTTTGTGAATTAAACTCAAATTTTTTGTTTTATTAAAAATATAACTTGTTACGACTCTATGGTCTTAAGCTAACTAACAGGAAAGAGCCGAAACTAACAAGTGTTGCAAAATTGAACAACTTATTTATTTCCCTGAAACAAAAGTGAAAAATTCAAAATAACTTACAATATGGTCAATGTAATCCTAAATAATACTAATAGTTCTATCACCAGTCGTCCAAAAATTATCGAGTATTCCAAATGAGTTCCAGTATATTGTTCCGAAAGAATTCCTAACTTTTATGCTGTTGTGCCAATAGTCTTGTTGTATCACAGTGAAATTATCCAAAATGTATTTTAATTAATTCACACAAATTCCAAAACAGCTACTAAATCCTAAAGTATGTGCTCTTTGCATTTGCAATAAATAATTAAAATAAATAAATTAAATCCACACAGCTATTTGGCTCCAGTAAGTCTGATGTTTATTATAGAAAAAAAAATAATTTTCAGTAAATCTTCCCTTATAAATAAAGATACAACGCAATTTCAGAAGCAGAATGAGGGTCGAACAGTCATTTCGAAATCATTCATTGTTACCTGAGTCAGGTAATATTACAGCTACTCAATCATTAATTAGGTCAGCCTATTTATTCAACAAAACAATTGACCTGATCTCATATCTCGTCAACATAACTATTTCTATCCTGAAACTATGTAATGTGCTTGACTGCACCAGTGGCCTAAGTGGTTAGAGCGTCCGCCTAGGATGCGGGAGGTCGCGTGTTGAAACCCCGGCCGAGTCATATCAAAGATTTATAAAAATGGTACTATCAATTGCCTCGCTTGGCGCTCATGAGAGGTTAGTGTTAGGACTGGTCGGCCTGGTGTCAGGATAATGTGACTGGGTGGGACATAATGCTACATGTCTGCGCCATGATGCCCCAGTGCTAGACATCACTATAAACTGCCACAATGCAGACATCGTACCGATATAACTGGAAAATTGTTACAGCTACGTTAAAAATCCAAATCACACACACCTATCACTTTGGAAATATTGATATCAGAACCTCTCAGAATCATGACAGTCCAAATTATCAACTTATATTGCACTTCAGTTATATATTCCTACTTCCAATTTTTCAAAAATTTGCTTTACATCCGTATATTTGGATATTAACACGTGCCTAACATTTTGTGGATATATCATTATTGAAATATTTTACCCTTTGAATAGTCTGTACTTTTCATATCTAAACATGGGGTCATATTTTGCTATGTTTTCCAATTTCTTCCAATGGAAGCAAGTTCTTTATCAGAAACTCAAATAGTATGCAAATGATGGTATGTATGTAGTAGCTTTTGACTGTACCTCAAGCAAATAGTGGCAATAGGGTTCCAAACAAAGGAAAAGTTCGGGAAATTAATAAATGTAGAATTACATAATGCCATGAATGAGTACACACGTGTGGAATGGAGCACGCAGTGTTGATGATATATACAATAAACATGCCCACAAACGACTTGACGACATGCTTTCTTGAAACTTAATGAAATAAATCAAACAATAAGATAAGCGGACGAACAAATTATTTGTTTCTCGTTCCTTATTTAATAGATTTCTACAAGATTTTATTTTTTTAAAGTGTCAGAATAACATTAAAAATAACAGCAAGTAAAATTGTTAAATGACTGTGAGTGATGACGTCGAGTCTATATTTAAAAATTTAAGTATCAATGCATGAGCTAATGTCTTTATATACGAATTCCGGTAGTCTTGATAAGTTGACAGAGGAGTTCGGTTTGTAATAGAGGTTCATCCAAATCTGTATTATCATTTCGTGTACGTTTTGAAAGGTTGATATGCAAAAACTAATTCAGTTTTTTTTTCTTGTTTGGACCATAGATACAAGTGTGAAGATTGCTAAATGCTTTCATTATATCATCACCGTTGACTCGAGATTATTTCATTTTATATTTCTTTATCATTTTAAGCAGAAGGTGTGATGTAATGGCAATTTTGACTTGTAGGAGAAGAAACAAGATCACAAGATCAGTGGAAGTGCTAATTTCAGATATACATTTCTGAAACGAAGAATATGACTTTTGAGAAAGCTACTACAGCTATATTTGAAACACACTTGCATTTAGACGACATTTGAATGACACTCTGCCATTGTTATACACTAATACATTTAAATCTATCAATGCCTTTAACAATCTTGAAGTAAGTTGATGACACCACACTAGCATTGAAGGAATGGAGATAATCCTTCTGTCGACACTGCGGTGTAATTGTTTTTTTTATTTTCATCAACATATTTGTTATTCCATCTAAATAGACGTAGCGGTAAAAAAATATGAGTTTATAATATTAATAATAAAATAATAATGGTAATAGTAATAATATAGCTAAATAATAATTGTTAGTATTATTTATAATCATCTCTTTTTCAGTAGCTCCCTAAAATATCCAACGACATTGTTTTTATTATCTAAGGCATTTTTGCACATTTCCCTTCAATTCAAACACGTAAATAGTTCTGTGTTTTTCTCTCAGCATCTGTGTTCGTGTTTGTTTTACTTTCGTAAGCTGACTCTTTCCCTGACGAAGAGATTGCTTTGCTGAAAAGCGTAGAGAAGCTGTTTTGGAACTGCGCCCTTACCAAGATGCGTGTTAATATATAATATAGTTTTGTTTCAAGTAGTACGTCTGGTTATTAAAGATATAAAATGAGAAGTGTAGCAATTGTTATTCCAAAATGTTTATTTATTTTACCGATTTTAGAGAAAATGCCAATTGGAGGCAAATGGCGAAATAATGGTTCGATAAATTTGATGCCAATAGTTTTAAGCCCTCTCCGCTCACTCATGCAATCATCTCATAGTCTACGAAAAAAAATATACTTTTTGTCTTGTGCCCACCGACTTTCTAGTGTTTTCTACACAGCAAACTAACTTTATACCGGTACATGTATAATGCTTCTATTTAAATCAACTG
>JAECUM010060148.1:0-13896 GCA_016617855.1 Megalonaias nervosa
CTTAGGTTATCGACGATGAAAGTGTTTTGACCCTTGGTGATGTTAATGACTTGAATAGGATTAATATTTAATAATTTCTATCAAAGCCACTTTCCAGTAAGGTTTGTGATCCAGTTGTATGGCTTGCGCTAATTGGGCCGCGAAACAGCATATTGTGTTGTTGGGAAAAAATCCATATAACTGTCAATAGGTAATGCTGTATACAATTGGTTATTCATAGTTCGATGGTTCTGGTCTCTGATGGGGTTGTTCGATGTCAAATGATGATTCCCCAATAAGATTTCCAGAAGAGGGCTGCTGCTGCGAGTGGAAGGGGAGTGGTGACTGGCGTCGGCGAGGCTACCGTTGTTGTTACTACTGCTGGTATATTTCAACGAAGGACTAGGAAATGATAACCAACACAACTGTTTAACGTCTTGTTGCAAAGTCAAATCAAATATCCAATGGCTGATGTAAGGACAAAATACATCATAAATATTTGTCAGGAAAAGACAATGTGATTTTAGGAACACGTTCTTGTCACCACACCCACAGCGACTGCATTTGTAATTGTTGGAAGATGAACTTTCAGAAGGAGATGTAGCTGTCTAACGGTATGTTCGTTGCTTCTCTGTCTTTTCTTTGGCGATGACTTGTGAAGCGGCAATCCAAGAATTGAAACAGGGTAGTTATCCTTTCCAACCGACTTTCACTTCATAGAGTCGATGTTTCAGTACTCTGCGTGTTCTTCCATCGAGAATGATTTCGATATTGTACACATTGTCTTCTTCCTTAGTCACTCGCTGTAACTTGGGCAAGTAAAAAGTTTCTTTGTAATAGTTCTCTGTTCACATCCGTTGACTTCTGGTAAATTTTTGTCGAATGGGTTTGTGTAACGTGTGCATCGATTATTATTTTAATCTTTCGTGTTTGCATTAAGTTGCACGATACAAATGTTTAATTCCTTTGTAGCCAGCGGCACCAGGAGGATTGTGATAAATGCTGGTTAAAGGTGCATTCATGTAATTGTTGTTGATTCACAAAAGTTAACCAACTGTAGGTGGAGTTTTAAACTCTTCATCGATGTCTTCTCTTTTTCCTTTCTCTAGCACATTTAACAATGCTCCTATCAGCATGGGCTAAATGTCCTTCTAGTCGAAAGATCATTTTAATCTTTTCGCTGATTGGCATATTCTTTGTTGAAGAATGTGATAATGTTGTCCCAGTATTCTTTTCTCCATCTTGGTCAAAGGCACAGTTCATTGCAAAACGTTCAAAGAACGTTCAAAAATAAGTGGGATGAAATCACATATTACACTGGTCTACAAGTTTTTAGAAGTCGTCTGATTCAGATATAAAATGTGCTTTTTATTGGATTTTGATGTGATGATTTCAAATATGACAATTAAAAAAACTGATTGGCTACTGTTTCCAAGATATGTAAGTATTTACATTTTACCTCAATGTATGTTGTGTAGATTGTAGAGTTTTAATCATAAATCGTAAACCTATGTCTTTTCATGTGTTTATGATTGCTTTACATGATAATATTTCACCTGTCCTGTTTATGCAACACTTTTAAAAAAAACAGCAAAAGGGGTATATAAATAAAATTTACTATAAAACAAAAGGCAAAAACCTATTATGTATATATAAGTACATTGTTTAGTCCTTATTCAGTGTATACTCGGTGCTTCTTGACGTATCTCTTGTATTTATTAAATGGAGCATCTCTTGTCACTGTCCAGCAATAGTTTGCAAGCATTGATGGGCTTCATTTGCTCTGATAGCGTTTCTCCATTGTTGCAGTGTCCTGGTGAAATCGCTCGCCAAGCTCGTAACTCACTGCTCCGCCATTCGGTGGAAAATAATCTAGATGAGAGTGCCAAAAATGTATCTTTATTGACATGTTGCAATCAAGGCTTTTGTATGCATTGATGAGGTTTTCCACCAACTCCCTGTAGTTGTCTGCCTTGTTGTTTCCACTAACTGGAAAGCTTTCCAAGCTGTCTCTTCCTTGCCATGCAGTGCACGGTCAAATGCATCATCTCGAAGATATTCACAATCTGAGGACAAACAATGACACCTTAGTTTATCTTAGCTTCACTTAACCTTGGAAATTTTCTACGGGGGTACTTGAAAGCTGCTTGTGTTTTGTCCATGGCCTTGACAAAGTTCTTCATCAGTCCCAGCTTGATGTGCCAGGGTACTAACAAAATCTTCCTTGATTTAAAAAGTGGTGGATGCTGAACAATGACGGTCGGAGTGGCAAATCTTTCTTGATGTAGTGGGAATCTCTCGCACGACTATCCCATTCGCAAAGAAAACATCAGTATTTTGTGTATCCAGTCTGCAGATCAAGCAAGAGAGCAAGAACCTTCAAATAGCCACGAAACTGCTACTGATGTTGATCGTAGTTTATGCACCTTAAAAGTTGTTTCATGTTTTCATAGGTTTCCTTCACATGGACTTCATGACCAACTGGACTTGAGGGCAAAACATTGCCATTATGCAGCAAAACAAATTTAAGACTCGTCTTCGATGAATCAATGAACAGTCTCCACTCATCTGGACCATGAACGATGTTGAGGGCTGCCATCACATCATCGATGTTGTTACAGGATACAAGATCACCTTCCATGAAGAAGAATGGAACAAGATCCTTTTGACGGTCACGGAGCATGGAAACCCTAATATCACCTGCCAGGAGATTCCTCTGCTGTCGTCTGAAGCCCAACAGATCTGCCTTACTCTTTGATAGTTTCAAATCCCTGACAAGGTCATTCATTTCACATTGTGTTATGAGGTGTGGTTCAGAGGAGGAGGTAAGAAGAACGTCATGAGACATTGATGGTTCAGGACTAGGAGTTTCATCCTCTTCCTCTTCCTCGTCTGACTCAGTGAGAACGATTCTGGTGCATCAGGAACCGGCATTTCTTCTCCGTGGTGTACTGGGTGTATAGCTAATGGAATGTTTGGATAATGCACAGTCCAATTTTTCTTCTTTGACACACCTATCCCAACTGGAGGCCCCATGCGGAAGTAACAATTGCTGATATGATCTATTGGCTCTCTCCAAATCATTGGCACTGCAAAAGGCATAGATTTCCTTTCCCTGTTCAACCACTGGCGAAGATTTATTGCACAAGTGTTGCAGCATATGTGTGAGGCCCACCTCTTGTCCTGATCTGAAATTTTGCAGTCAAAATAAAGGTGATGGGCTTTCTTAACCATAGTGGTTATACTGCGCTTTTATGATGCAAAAGTCACTTCACCACAAACATAGCAGAAGTTATCTGTATTGTTCACACAAGTACGAGGTATCTCTGCTCAATTTGGCTCAACAGAAATGTGTCCTTTGCAAAATCAAACACTGACAAATAAGAGAGAACGACACTGTATGATTTTTAGAGCTGATATATTGCAATTTGTTCAACAGAGTGATGTAAGATTAGTTATGATTGCATCATCGATGGCTTCTAGGAATGGCATGATGCAATTCATATCATGTATGACGTAATACCAGCTTCAGATTACATCATTCATTAAAATTTGCCTAAAAAGCAAGTACTGTCCAAACCCAGTCATAGATTTATTCATAGATCCAAAGAGTTGTTTTAGCATTTCCCGTTTAAATTGAGATCCCTTTCCTTTATAACTCACTTATTTTCTACCATTCCCAAGTCAAGGGTCGTATATACTGACCTAATATCATATCTTTAAAACTAGAGCCAATCAACAATTTTATGCATCATTTTCGTTCTCAGTGACTCAGAATTAGTAAAGTTTGACTACATTTATTTCAGAAGTATTCTGGCTGCAGACCAGTGTTATCATACACTAGAAAGGTTAGAGTGTTTATATACGCACTATGCCCACAAACATACTGTCACACAGGAGGGTTTTAAAGTATTGGTTGGTTGGTTGTAAATAGATATAGATATACACAAGCAAATAAAAATAAAACACACATGGTGGCAATGAGTTTGACCAGTATATTTCTGTATGAAGAGATTTGGGTGACACTGAAAGGAACCATTCGCATAGGTTAACCAAAGAGGGTCAAATCAATACGATTGTTATTTTTTATAACAACAATAGAAAAAAAAGGCTCAATTTCATGTCCACCCAAATCTCTTAGAAAGGAGATACTAATAAATAAATCTTAATTTTTTCGTGTGTGTGTGTGTGTGTGTGAAAACCATTACCGATGTCATTCGATAGTGGGTTTGGGGTGTTTTGTCACTACACATCGCGTGTTGGATCGGAATCAAAACATGGTGCATTGGATATTAATCAAAATGTGGTCTGTTTCGATAGTAGTCAAAAAGTGGGTTTTGGATAGTAACTAAAAAGTGCTTGTTGGATGGTAGATAACTAGGAGAAGGATAGTAGATAACTAAGTGCTGGAATATTAACATTACATTTCTCGTTTGTCCATATAAATATTTTAACATTGAGGAATAATGTTAAGTTCCCGTTTGTCCCTATATAGTCGCAGACAAACGGGAACTCTGATGTTGAAAATTAACATCACATTTCCCGTTTGTAAAACTACCGACTACTGTTAATTCCCGTTTGCCACCAAGTGGCCTTTGTCACTCCTATTATCGATCATTAATTGAAACTGTGACACATTTTCCATTCAACATCATACGCTTTAAAAATAAACTGTCAAATACTGAATCCCCTAATATCATTTTCTCACACCAATGTAAATTATTATAAAATGTGCCATATGCTCAGTGCTCGATAAAGTTTTAATTAATCGGACGAATCGATCGAAAATTCTGTTTGCTAGTGTTTTCACCATGTACATGTATCCAACAAATCCAACAGCTACTTGATAAATGAGTATGATGATCGTACTAACTACCGCATTTTCCAAATGATTCTGATACTGAACATCAAGTCCGTTTGACAATACTTTACACTCATGTTCATAGAAATAGGTATCATCTATATAGATTCCCAACGTGACAACGAAACTGACATTGCTTCTAACGTATTTCAGTTTTCAAAATGTAATAAGACATGAAATTAACACGTGTCGTCATCAACACACAGTTCCTTATCAATTATTTTTATTGTTATTTTGAGTGATACTAAGTATATGAAGAACAAAATAATTTTTTGTTTTTGATTTTAATCCCATTGATTTCGATGAGTATCCAGATGACACAAAATATCTCATTTTACAAATTAATGAAAACGTATAACATTGAGGTGACTTGTCAACAAATCCTGTTCCTGCTGTCTAGCGTTTACTATAATCGTCAGAAAGTATCGAAATAAATATATTAGTGACTTTTCCAAGGAACAAACACATCCAATCTGCATATCCTGCATGCTTTGCACAACATTGCCATTGTTTTTCTATCCATAAACCTCGTTTAGTGAAGCAGTACATGATAAACAACACATCAGACAGGAATCATATTTACAATGTAATGTGACATGAAAACGAATTCAGACTATTATTAAAATCTGATATCACATTTATATTATTAGATTGGCATACATTACTAATCAGTCTGCAAGTATCATCTTCATAGTTTTCATGTTTTATTTTGGTCGTGCACGAGTCTGTATTGTGTTTCATCCATTTCAGGTTTTTCAAATCAACATGGCTAAATACAGTGAACATCCCTAATTAAAACTATGCGTAACACGACCTTTTGCATAAATGTTAACCCAACTCCATCCACTTAGCAAAGTTTAAAACCGCATCAATTTAACAAAGTTTGTGATTGGCTTTCCTTTTCCGCCATGTTGTAGAATCAATTTTACCTACATAAATTCCTGTCGGATTAAAATAAAATTTGTTCCCTCCAAATTATTTCCATATTATGTACAATTAAATAGATATTTGAGCCATGTTATATGAAACAGAAACGTAAGGGGTTTTTCTTTTGGGGTACTTTGGAATTGCACTGAATTTAGGTATAGAAAATTCTCCAAATGCTTTTAACATGGCATGTGCAAATAAAGAAGACTCACCCTCTTTTAAAAACATTCTAAAATGCTTTCCAATTAGGCTAATGTTTATGTGTATTCTGTATTCCTCAGATTCTTGTTTGTATATATCCTGTCTATAGACAGTAAGTAATAAACCTTTTCTTTGGCAATTTCCGTAGTGGGTGGCATGTGACCTCATTGGTAAGGCAGGAAGAATTGTTTATAAATGTAAAATTCCTTTTGTTAGTATTCATCAAACTCCCTAATTCACCAAGTTAAAGTACTTCACACGCTTTAAAACAACGATGAAAGGTTACTGTTGTGTAATGATGCTCCAGATGTTACCCACCGAAGTCCCAGCTTCACACACACACACACACACACACACACACACACACACACACCACCGCGTGTAGTATTTCCCAATTTTGTCCAAGGCTTTTTAATTTTGAGAAATTTACATTCTCAGTTTCCTGAAATTTCCTGTGTAAAGGTCTATTGAGTAGGTGTTTAATTTCCTTTCAGTTCATTCCTTTGTCTTCAGCCGCTTCCTAACTGACTTTGTAGCAAAAATGTGTCTGCAAATCTAGTTTTCTGCGTTTGTTAGAGCTGGTGTTTGCTTATGAACTATAGCATTGATTTTGTACGTCTGACGACATTTTAAACAGGAAACAGCTCCACGGAATAGATAAACTGACATCTTTCCATGCCACATGAACAGGTTCTAGTAGTTTATAGCGCATGCAATATAGGTTTTTTTTACTGCTGTATAATACACTTTACACTCATTTTCTAAGGAATGGCAACAAGTCTTCATTCTGGATGCTAATAGGATTGAAAATATAGATGGAAAATTATGCTGGATCAGTACTCTAAATACATTCACGATTAAAAGTTTTAATGTATTTTACTTATTCAGTTATTTACTCGGAAGAAACCTTCCACAGATTATGTTAGGATCCAGAAAGATGTTACATGACCACAGGACAAGACAAAATTTATAGCCGTGACGCCGTCTAAACCAGTGTGAGCAGCCAACCTAAAAGGCAAGCGATGGATGCATCACTGTAACAAATCAGAAATACACAATCTACTTGTAATCAATATAATAGTCTGACAATTAAGAAATCCAGCACTGCCAGCTAAAAGCTAAAAACGGACTAGATTCCCCCTCCAAAAAAAAAAATAGCAGCAAACTTCTGGCCTCAGAGGTAATGCAAGTTCAAAACCGAACAAAAAAAGATTTTAAAAATTTTAAAATAAGTATGGAAAGAATATAAATTTGAAAACCCAATGATACTGTGCAATGGAAACCTCCCAGAAGTCAAGTACTGTCACCTCCACCAACATGTCTGACAATATAATATATTATCTTTCTGCGGTTTAAAGGAAAATTATGAAATAAGCCTTCCCCTTAAACACCACGACGCAATATCTGTACCTTTCTAAAATAGTACATCAGTGCTAATCAAACAATTTCACAACCTACATCACCTTTTCAACATTATCTATAAAGGCACTGAGGAGTAACACTCATCATAAATGGAAAAGCTTTTGTCAGTACAATAATACATACCACAACCCTAATGTGCCCTAATAGAACGTTTACACTTTCCTTAATATATCTTCCACCTAATACTGAAATCAATCTCCCCCAAACACTCAAATCGTTCAATCGGATCTTAAACATCTTACTGAACAGTTACCAGCAACTTTTATTATACTTAGTTACTTTAACATCCACCATTGCACTTTGAGGCTGCAGAGATATGAATGAGCGAGGGGGAAATATAGGATTTTGATTCACAACACAATGTTTGCCTTTGTAATGATGTATCGTATAGCTTACTACATCCTGCCGCTGTATTCTACTTACAAATAGACCCGACAATTTTTGGTTTCCATCTCCTTGGCTTCGTTTATTTTGGGAAGCTTTTGACGACCTTAGTTGTAATGACCACTTTCTGATATATCTAAAAGAAATACTTGCAAACTTCAAGGGCTAGGCCAGAGATAGAAACTTAATATAGCAGAATGGGAAACGTTTCAGAACCGTAGTGGATCTGATACTGTTATTAACTGCCATACTCGAGGATAATGTTTGGCATACAAAAACTTAGGTTTGATAGGAACGAAGAAAGGTCTTTAGAACTATCAATGACAAGCCAACATAGCTGGACAAGTGAATAAATACTCAATATATATATATATATATATATATATATATATATATATATATATATATATATATATATATATATATATATATATATATATATATATATACCTCAAGCTCATCGTACCATTAGAGTGCAAGATGAAAACATAGGGATCCTCTGTCTCATGATTGAACTCTCACTCCTCTGTTAAATCAAAATGGAATATGGTTCGTAGGATCACTGACAAACATAAAACTAGATGTATCAAACACTTAAAGTGAGCTGATAAAAGCTGGACCCTAACTGACCAGAAATTTCAAACATATTGGCCGAAATATTCTTCAAACGTACTTTACCAAAAACTTTTATGAAAACCACAATGAAAGATTCCTTTATATGTTAAATCTGCTAAAGCTCTTTAGATCCCTTAGTGCTAAATGTGAAACTTGGTTTATCACAATGAAGTTCCTTCTCCGGTTATACGGGACGGTTGTAAGATCTACATTTGACATAACAATTGTGTACAGATCAATTCGTAAATCTGTCGTACCAGTAGATCCTTATTCCGATGGACAATTAGGGAGTTGAGTTTGGGATCTTTCATATCTTCCTAATCGGAGAGCCCCTCTCTTGAGGCAAATGAACCATCACTATCTCAGAAGAACATGACTGACTCATCTCTATACTACCAAACTTTCGACTAATCCATCTAATGCCGCAGATAATATTGTCTTTAAGCCCAAATGATAAAACTTGTACGATCGGTAACCAAGTTTCTTTTTCACCTTTGGCATTCGAATTAGTAATCATCTAGTAGCAACAAAATCAATATTGCCTTGCCAATACAGCAAACGTAGCAATTCCTAAATTGCCACCTTTGTTTTTAAAAGGCTCAAAATAATACGTTTTATTTGCAATTACAAAATATCCTCTATAAATCATTGCGTTATTATGTATAAATTCAGCAAAACTATTTTCAGTATTCAGGCAGTTAACAAAATTAACAGACATTGTTGTACATAAAGTCCCCATTTTGTCACATAAGTTGCAATTATGTGTAAATTCAGCAAAACTATTTTCAGTGTTCAGGCAGTTAACAAAATTAACAGACATTGTTGTACATAAAGTCCCCATTTTGTCACATAAGTTGCAATTATGTGTAAATTCAGCAAAACTATTTTCAGTATTCAGGCAGTTAACAAAATTAACAGACATTGTTGTACATAAAGTCCCCATTTTGTCACATAAGTTGCAATTATGTGTAAATTCAGCAAAACTATTTTCAGTATTCAGGCAGTTAACAAAATTAACAGACATTGTTGTACATAAAGTCCCCATTTTATCACATAAGTTGCAGCCATATCTGAATTATTAAGCTACATCGAAACCTCACAAAAAAATTTCAACTTCTTTTAGGACTGGCTTTTCCACACTGAAAATTATACACAAAACTTAACTCTGACAACTCGTAAATATCGCAGATCGTACAGAAACACGATCTGCTCATGCAACCTGTAATTTGTATAATGTACTGTTGGCTGACTAGTCCCACCGAAAGATAATGAAAAGACGCATAAACAGTCACAACTGCTCTGCAACCGATCGTTTCCGAATGGAAGATTCCATATGATGACTTCAAATACAATACAGAATATTCTATATATTTGGCAAAAATATGTGGTGACAAAACTGCTCTTACAAAGCTTCGGAACACCGACCCCACACCTGGAGGGTGGCCTTAGGCAACAGAACAATTCAAAGATATGATCTTGTATATGGTACACAAACCTAATCCACGCATGCCTCGTGAAGAGTTAACCTCGAAGAACTGACAGTACAACACATTCTGGTCGATTTTATCAACTTCCACCCTGTTAGACAGAAGTTAGTTTTAAGTGACGTCAAAAAAGAAGCATGTAATACGCGAATATACCTTAGATATTAAAATAATACGATTTATATAACAACTTTTTTTCTCAATATATCAAGGGTTTTATTGACGTCATCTTTTTATCTGCTATTTTGTGTACAATTTAAAGACGTATGACATCTTTACCTTATAAATTGTACCTTTCTAGACCGGATGTTGACATTTATTTGGAAGGATGTATCTTTCTAAAGTCTTCTTCATTTTTTAATCTTTAAATCTTTACATCTTTGGAATTTAACTTTTATTTGGGCACTATATAATAGGATTGGGTGGACATGCCATTACAGTTCATACATTCAGATATACGTATTTGTATAAATAGGGTATTCTAGGTTAGGACCAAGTAAATTCACATACCCGATACACTAAATGAGCATTACCCGATACACTCGATACACATTACCTGATACACCAAATGCACATTACCCGATACACTCGATACACATTATATTAGGAATATAACGAATTATGGATACAAGTAAATTTGGGGGTCTCTATTAGGGTTTTTCCAAACGTATTTTATTATGTAGTCTCTTTCTATTTACATCATATTATGGTAATACATATCTCACGAGAAATCCACAAATTTATAAATGGCACATTTGTTTTATTGGGGAGGGGTTTTGTTTAGTTGGGAATGAACATTAACGTAATATTTTTTAATTTCGAGGCCAATTATACACAAATTTTGAAACGTATGCTTGACTATTCTATATACTGATTGCCGTTTCTAAATGTCGTAGTACCTAGAATGTGCTCTAGAGAAGGCTTTAAAGAATTGTTTTAACATAATTTCGAAAAGTGTTACCAAATCGGAGTTTCAAATTAAGCGTATCCATTAGAATTATAAAGTCGTTCACTTGGCGCCGATATTTTAAATTTGAAATCTTTATGATGAAACCCGTCTGAGTCACCACTAAAAAAGAAATTTTAGAATTCACCTGATATATTTATCCTTTCTTTGCAAATTTAACCATAGTCCTACATGTACTTTTTGACATTACCGTTTTTTCTTTCCACATGTGTCTACCGTTTTTACCTTTTGGCAGGCAATCGACGCCTCAGTGTATCTTGGAGGCACATAACGCGTACCATGTTCGAGAGTAACGATATATCTAAAATACAATATACTGTTAAGATGTATTTATTGTATGTGAAATATATTTGTCATGACTTTTTTCCCCTTAAAAACAGGTAAATTGCAATATTCTGCGAAATTAGATCTAATTATATTGCAATCTTTCCAATCTGAAAAGCATTAACTGAACAAAATGTAGAGAAAACTGCGAAACTTTTATATCTGCAAAACTAAGCAGCTATACGATAGTTCTTTGTAATTTTTATACTTTACTGATACAATACTTTGTGTACTTAGTTATCTATTCCACTGACTCGATTTGAATTTCATGGCAACTACCATATTCTGTTCCAGTTAAGGTTATTGATGTAGAATTTACTAACTTTCTTCTCGTGTCCACTTTACTTTTGCTAACTGTAACCAGCTTTCCATCGAACAAAAAAACATTCTAGATTAGTCGCGTACGAATGTTGTTTTTACACTTGGATGAGCGAATGATAACTCTTTCATTGAATAGTTCACCTGTAAGAAACAGATCCAGCTGAAGTACTAGTGCTTCTGAACACAATAATCAAGAGTGAATAGGTGCCCCAGGTGACTGATGGTCTAAAGGGGTCGCCTTTATCGATCATTTTCATCTCACCTCTGTCCGCGTGGGGTCGGGTCTCGGGCACGGCCAATGAGGTTATGTGAGAAAGCTTCCCGTGTGTCGGTTGTTCTTTCCGTTTTGTTTTTGTTTTTTTTTTAGATTCTTCCTCCACCAGTTACACTGGCCGCTGAATTTTGCGCAACATGTGCTGAAAATGGCGTTAAGCACACAACAATAATAAGAGTTAATAATCAAGTGTAATATAGAATTGTTTTCGCTCAAGTACTAGTTCATTGCCCGATTATCTTCACAAAATAATAAAGCTAGTGTATTCTTCACCTATAATACTGAATTCACGTGTATTACTCAAACACAAGCACGTGCCCATATTCTTGGACCACCGACCAATGCTATCGCTTGCAAAGATGTGTGCATCAAAATGTTTACAGAAACACTGAGATTGACGGACTTTTATTCTTAACGTTCGTCATCTTTCAGACTTCTATTATATATCATGTACAAATTGTCCGAATTTAAACCTTTTTCAATGTTTTCAAACATTCGTCATGAAATTTTCAGTATGGACTAAATATTACCACTAAATTAGCTCTGGGTACATGTCAACATAAAATATTTTGATTCTGTATGATGTTCTATGCTAATGAGTAAGGCGGGGATATGAATGATCTGGCGATAGGCCAATTCTTCCCGATCTGGTACAAGTATATTCTCATTATCTTAACAAAATAATCAAGAATGATAACTTAAGGGTGTGCTCAGAAACTTGGCACTTTGCACTCCTCATAAATTCATCGTAAATTAGATTTTGTTTCTTCTTATCAAATCCCACTTGCCATGGAGCTTTGAAGGTAGAGAAGTTAAATATATGGGAATTAAATAAATTCTAACACCTCCAGCATTGGCACAGTTGTAATGAATAATAGCTTTCTTTTCATGCTGACAAATGATAGCGTCCACTTCTGGTGAGACAAATGCTAACCAACGGAATGGTAAAGAAAGAAAGAAAGAAAAAACTATATTTCATGATTTTAATCATTGTGATATGATATAAGTTACAGAATTTTGTTTTCATCGGATGACACATTTCTGGCTGAAGTTTGATATAACGGTCATTTCCGGCACTCGCTTGCGTGTCAATTCCTCCGTAAATAAGTCCACAAACTAGATTACGATCAATGTTAAAGGTTTTTAGATTGAGCTTAAAGTTAAACATCTTTCTATTTTTAAGCTAAATAAAAGCGTGCTCGACAAAATGAGGGTCTGTTTCTAGTCAAAATCATTCTGGTCACCAGTGTATAAATGCCGTACAAATACAAAAAAAAAACCCCACCATATCATGTCAATTCAAAACATGGATAAGAGTGCGGCAATTGGAATAATGACTGCCTTTGATTATCGGTGAAAGTACCGGCACTATATATATATATATATATATATATATATATATATATATATATATATATATATATATATATATATATATATATATATATATATATATATATGTTTCGAGTTCGATTCCTCTAACGATTTCTATGAAGATTAATTGTACACCGTCTGTGGTATTTGGTTTTATCTGGATTAAACTGTTTTTGTTTACTTCGAGTTAACGACAGTGTTAGCAAAATATGCATCATTCACTCAGAATTATTGTTGGTGGCGTCATTGGTAATTCTAGGTAATTCAGATTTCCATGTTAAGGCAGACCATGCAACGCTCGATATTTGCAAGGCACTTCAGAAATGTTAAAAAGCTGGTCTTTTTTTTTTTTTTTGTTTTCAATGTATTATTTATACTTGCATGACTTCATATGCGCATGTGTTTTGGATTTTTTAACGTAGCTTTAACAATTCGAGTCATATCGCTACGATGTCTGCAGTATGGCAGTTTGTAATGATGTCTAGCACTGGGGCATCATGCTGCAGACATGTGGTATCATGTCTCACCCAGCCACATTATCCTGACAGCAAGACGACCGATCCTAACACTAACCTCTCAATGCTAAGCGCCAACAGAGGTAGCTGCAAGTACCATTTTTATAACACTTTGGTAAGACTCATCCGGAGTTCAAACCTGCGACCACCAGCATCTGACGTGGAAGCTCTAACCACTTAGGCCACTGGAGCGGTCCTGCAACATTATTACAGTATGCTTTACACATCTATGTCCATTTTCTAAGAAC
>JAECUM010060149.1:0-31737 GCA_016617855.1 Megalonaias nervosa
TCGTTTTGTCGGATGGATATACTGCACTCCCAAGGTCGGCAGTATACACATCCGAAAAATTCTTCATATTTTCCGATACAAATGCAGTAACCTATTATTATTGTTTTGTCTTTTATTCCTCCTAATCCGAAGTTAAATATTTCACTTTCAGTTACATTTTCCGGAAGTCGTGTTCCATTTGGATACAAAAAGTCGTTGCTTGGATCATCATCATAATTTCGAAGTAGACCTTTAGTTTTGTTTTTGAATATGGGCGGCAAAGTTACTCCTAGGGCAAGCATTTCAACTCCCATTGATATGCGCAATAATATAGGTTCTCCTGTGAAAAAATATAACGGTTACGACAGTTTTGGACATCATATATGTAATGCAAGAACTTTAAATGTATTCATGGATTGGTATCAACAGGGTTTAGTCGGTGAAACTCTGAAGGTAAAATATTGTAACATGGATCAAACGACTAAGAAGCAGAATTATTTCCCAAATACATTCAGTAATTAAAGATCACATAAATGTAAATCCATGCAAGATGTTTCTCGTTAGTAATCAAATTTTATATTTGTTATTGGAGAAAAAGAGGATATATATACAGTGTCATGTATATCTACATTGTGTCTTTTCGCTAACTGCAGAGAAATGATGTTTTCTCTGGTTTTGTTGTGTGGTTGGTGTTTGTACAAATAATTATTGGTTCAAAGATTTTGAGTACTAAGCGTATATTGCGTAGATTATTTTGATAGGTATTAGAAAGTATTTTTCAGGATCACTTTAACAATCTTCATGCGTGCATATTTCATTCAACATCGCTAGAATCGAACGACGATACTACCCCATACAGATCTAGAAGAGCAGAACAATTTTGATAATGTGGATAATTGGGCGAAGGCTTCAACATTGAGGATTAAGCTACTGATAATGAATCTGACTAAAAATAATTGCTGTCAGTTTAAGGATAGTAGGCGATGTTATCAAAAAGGGTTGCGGGTATCAAGAAAATGGTATAGCCAGTCAAAACCAAAATGCCATTTATGACCACATTTTTAAAAACGAGACAAATACTAAATGATGATAATTATGAGAAAGAAGCTGATGGAGACAAAGCGCGTCGGTGGAGAGATTGGAAGGGATACCTTGGCTAGGATTTCAAGACCCTGCAAGACGTATGATACTCTGTTTATCAAATTCAAGTCATCATTGTACATTAACCCAATGCATCATAATGTCTTACATCAAATATAAAGATACTGATATTATTCACGCTGAACTATCATAAAACTGTTTTATTACTCTCGGGCGAATGTTAATGGATAGAATACAGGTTTGCATTATTTTGACTACGATTGCAGGCAAAATTTTATTGGTTCCTTGTTTTCAACTATTGAAAAAAAATAAGTCCATATTAAATATGACATTAATACCTAGTCATGAACTCTTGTGTGTGTGTGTGTGTGTGTGTGTGTGTGTGTGTGTGTGTGTGTGTGCAGATGGCACCAGTGTTTCCGAATAGTTGCTGACGCGCGTATGTATTGTTTTGGAAGAATGCCTCGGATAAGGAGCAGATACCAATATAAACTATGATGATCAATCTATCAAGATCGACAAGCACACAGAAAAGATGCAGACTGCAGGACTGAGCAGTCGTCGTTATGAGTATTCATTTAAGAATTTCGGGGAATTTGACAGGCCTTCGATCATAACATCACATGTTGGACCTCAGGACTGAGGAACTTCATGTTATTCTTTAGAATATTTTTCTGATACTATGTAATAATAGTAAAATATATTTTTGTATAACTATTTCTTGACGTCATTTCACAGACAAAATATGCGACAACTCAAATATAACATCCATTCCTCGATCAAGCACAATTAAAACATACACGTGCCGATACTAAAAACTATATCATATACCCATTTAACTCAAAATTTACGATATAAATTGCGAAATATCATTTAGTGCCCTGAAATAAGTTTCAGTGAGAAAGTTATATTTATCCAGCAAGTTTAGCTAATGCATAGCAGTTTGTGCAAAGATACCTTAACGTCAAGACATTGCATAGCAAAAACTCCGTTGATTCTCTGTCAGGTCCATGGATAAACATTGACACAATATGGTGCTTAATTTTATATTATTTTATGGTTACAAAACTGTTCTCTATCAGAGAATGCAAACAGGTAAATAATGAAATTGTATGTCATAAGACCTATCATGTGAAGACACTGAGAATAGAACATAGAAAATACCTGTCGAGGTAAAGAGAACTTTTAAGGCGTTGGTGCCATTTGTTCGACTAAGTGTCAAAGTTTCTGTAGAAATGAGAAATTCCTTAGTCAAATTTGCAAACTCTAGAGAATAGTCAATACCATTTCCGCATATGTTGGTCCCTGCAATAAAAGATTCATTTTTCAGTGGTTATAGGATGGCTAATTGATATAATCTTCCAAATGAGAAAAATATAATGTATACTAAAACATAATAATCTCTGCAGCATGTGTATTCCATGAATGTTGTCATTGTTTTTCCATTTCCAACATGTTACTTTCAGTTTTTCTTTTTCTAGAAAGAATTATGTGAATGCATTTTGCTGATATTTGGTGTGCTGAAATGTATAGCTAATATGATTCGTTCAATGCGATGAGAACAAACTCCACATTTCTCGATAGTAGCAGTTTCGTGTGAACATGACTGCTGGTGGATGGATAAATCATTTAATAATAACACTTACAACAGTACTCTAAGGAACATGCCTCTTTGAACTAATGGCATTAACCGCTATTTTCTTGGAGACACAAAACACAATAATTAAATATATACACAGAGTTTCTTACCATTTCTTTCAGCATTCAGTTCAACATAGATACTATCATTATTATTATCTCTTGCAGCAAAAGCTGTAAATATTGTGGCATCCGTGTCCATTCCTTCCTTAGTTCTGGTCTTATCTGTTCGTCCTTGGAGAACAAATGAAGTATTTCCCGTAGTAAGCGAAAATAACCTCATCGAATTAAGTGTCTTAATATGAGGATCACCCCATAACAAAGCTGGGGTAAACAATTAACGAAGAAAAACATAAAACTGTAGTTATTATATATATATATATTGAATCAATGTGTATAATAGGTATCATATTATAGTTAGTTTCATCTGCTTTTAAAAATAAGCAATGATCTAAACGTACAACATACTAAATTGTTCAAATATATGTATATCATTAGATCATTCACAAGAAACACCGATAAATCTATTCTAGCTCTATTCAAGATAATCATGAAACTAGTAAGTTTCAGAACATCTAAAAACAATTAAATCATATATGCGACTAAATTCTGCTTCGTAAAATTGGTTAATTTATGCAGTTGTTTAAACTACGGAGATAGCAATGTTGCTTAGCTGAGGTTAGTTTGATTGCTGAAGGCTGAGAGTAAGATACTTAGCATCTGCAAATGCACCAACAAAGAGGTTATGAAATTAGTTTTATCTAGAAAATATGGACAGAGACTATGTTTATTTCTTATCAGACAGACTACGCAAACATACATGATGACTCGTATTAAGTTTGTATACAATCTAGTTATCATTTCATGATTGAAGAACAAATAAAACATGCACCTGAATTGTAAGGATAATTTGAATAACACTTGCCGACTGGTCGGAGTGCATAATATAGATGACAGTAATCGCTCTTCTCACAACATATTTTTCTCATTTGCAGATCTTCAGACTCAAACTCTTTTTTTCCGTATAGTCGGATGAAACTTTAGGAAACCTCCAGCCCTCGGAGCATACTTCAGCCATTGTCCAGTGGTTGTGTCGAAGCAACATACCTAATATAGAAGAATAATTACACTTAGGGCTTCAACCGTCTTTTGAATTTTGAATTTTCAGGAATCGCTGCCGACTTAATTATTTTCTCCTGAATTGTTATGTCGCTGAACTTTAAATATCTTCTCACATTTACAGTTCGATCTATCAAGCTGAAGATTATGCTCTCAGGTTAATATATACATACATACATACATACATACATACGTATATATATATACATACATATATACGTATATATATATATACATACATATATACATATATATATACATATACATATATACATATATATATATACATATACATATACATATATACATATACATATACATATATACATATACACAGATATATACATGTACATATACATATATACATATATACAGATATATACATATACATATATACATATATACAAATATATACATATACATATATACATATATACATATATAATAATAATAATAATGAGGACTTTGTATAGCGCCTAATCTTTAGAAGCTCTAAGCGCTTTACAACATTTGACAAAACTTAAAAAACATATATAATGATATGATTACAAAATTAAAAACAAACACCACGAAAGTAGAAACAGAAATATGCTGTAAATATTTAAGGCAAGGATACATTATTAGGTCTTTAAGTCTGTTCTTGCAGTTGAAATAGGTGAGTTTTAAGAGCGCTCTTGAATGAGATCACTGTGTCTTTGTGTCTAAGTGCAGTGGGCAATTCGTTCCACGTTGCTGGCCCTGGTATGCAAAAGAGCGTTGTCCATATGATTTCATATTCATAGTGGGAATAATGAGAATACGAGTGTCAGAAGAGGAGCGTAAGCATCTTGCAGGTGTGTACACATGGGTGAGGTCAGATAGGTATGTTGGACTGGAGCCCGTCAGTGAAACGTAGCACAGAGAACAAATTTTGTGTTTAATTCTGGATCGTATGGATAGCCAGTGTAGGGTACAGAGCAGGGGAGAGGCGTGCTCTGATCGTGGTACTCTAAGGATGATCTGAGCAGCTGTATTTTGAACTTTTTGAAGTTTCTGGAGTAGATATTGAGACGAACCAGACAGAATTGAGTTACAATAGTCCAGTCTTGAAAGTACTAAGGAACACACAAGTGTTTTAGTGGCATCAACTGAAAGATACTTGCGAATGGAGCTGATGTGTCTCAGTTCAAGATATGCAGCCTTGCATATGTTCATGACATGTTGGTGCAATGAGAGAGTACTGTCGAGAGTAACACCTAGGTTTTGTACTGACTGTGTGAATTTAATGTTGGTGTTGCTGATACTTATTGTCTGAGGTAAAGGATGTGAATGAGAAAGTCTTTGTGTTGTAATCAGAATGGCTTCAGTTTTATCATCATTCATCTGCAGCTTGTTACATGTCATCCATGATTTCACATCGGAAATGCACCTCTACGCCTTGGATGGTAGCTTCAACTTCAGCTGGATGGCTAGATTTGTATATTTGGGTGTCATCAGCATACAATTGGTGAGACACTGGATGATGATCTATGACACTTGAGAGTGATTGAGTGTATAGAATGAAGAGAACAGGTCCAAGAATAGACCCCTGTGGAACACCACAGCATAGATCAACTGGGCTGGAGTGTTTTCCATTTGCGGACACAATTTGTGTCCTGTTGACCAAGTAGGACTTGAACCATAGTAAGGCCGTATCATGAATGCCAAATACATGCTGGAGACGGTGAAGTAATATATCATGGTCTATAGTGTCAAATGCTGCAGACAAGTCAAGGAGAGTGAGGACTGTAATCTTTCCGCCATCCAAAGCAGAGAGAAGGTCATTGACTACTTTCAGAAGAGTAGTTTCAGTACTGTGGCAAGGGCGATATGCAGACTGTACATTGCTAAAAAGACTGTTTGAATTCAGATGAGATACAAGTTGGGATAGATCAACTTTTTCTAAGATTTTTGACATGAATGGCAGATTAGAAACTGGGCGGTAGTTCTTTAAATCATTATGGTCGAGTGTTGGTTTCTTCAGCAGAGGCTTTACAATGGCAGTTTTGTAAAATGATGGGAATTCGCCAGTTGAGAGAGAGGTATTAATAACATCAGTTAGTGAAGGCAGTATTGGATCCAAGCACTCTAGCAGCAGTGACGTCGGGATCGGATCCAGTTCACATGACTTTGGTGCACTCTTCATCACGATTGTACGTACTAAATCCATAGAGACAGGTTCAAATGCTGCTAACGGTTGCCGCTGAAATCCTGTATCGCAACTGTATGGTGACGACGAGTCAACTGAAATTGTGTTGTCAAGTTTATCTCTGATGGTTTGTACTTTGTCACGGAAGAAATTTGCAAACAGGTCCGGAAGGTCGACTAGAGAGAAGGTAGCTGGAAGTGGTGTACATTTGTCCCTTGACATCAGCTTGTTAGTAATCTCAAATAGCTCTTTGCAGCTGGAACTTTCCATGATTTTAGTACTGTAGTGGGCTGATTTAGCTGCATGGACTATGTTTGTGACATTCTTCTTAGCGGCATCATAGATCTGCTTATGAATAGTGAGTCTGGTGGAAAGCCAAAGCCTCTCAGCTTTACGGCGGTCTCTTTTAGCAGTGCGAAGCTGGTCCCTAACACTGCTATACCACGGAGTAACACTTCTGAATTGCTACTCTGCACTTGGTTGCTGGGGCATGTTTGTCGAGCAATGAACGCAGGCAGTTATCAAGTTGTTCTGCTGTAGTGGGTAAGCTAGTTGTTAGGTTTGCTTGGATGTCATGCATTAGTTTGGTTCTGTTTATCATACGGAGGTTTCTCTTAGTAGCGAATAAAGGTGGAGGGTTAGGAACTGATACGTCAAGATGGCATATAATGCAGAGGTGATCTGATGAAAGTTCGTGGGACACCGGGGAGGACTGAAGAATATTATCATCAGGTCTGTAAAGAATCCAGTCTAATATGTGACCATGTTTATGGGTGGGTTGGCTAACTGACTGTTTGAGGTTGAAAACGTGAATGGAATCTAGGAGTTTCGATGTGCATGGGTTTCCAGGACAGTCAAAGTGAAAGTTAAAATCTCCAAGAATAATCAGGTTGCCACCTATCGAATTTCCATACTCCAAGAGATTCGGAAACTGCTCCAAAAAGAGAGATTCTGTCAGCTTGTTTTTTCTACTAGGAGGAGGGCGGTAGAGGCAGAAAAAGTGGACTGACCTTTGTTCCAGTGCGAGTGTAGTTTGGACAAGTTCAAACGATGTGTGGTCGAAGTTGAAAGTTGTTGTGTAGTTAAGACGGTTGATCAAGGAGGTCTTTGCGATGACAGCAATTCCACCTCCGCGAGAGTGGCGGGGGAACGACTTGATGGAGTAACCGGTGGGTGTTAGATCCACGCACTTGGGTTCATCGCCTGATGTTTTTAGCCATGTTTCCGTCAGGAAAAAGACGTCGATATTCTGGTCGTTGATAAAATTAACTATTTCTGTGCGCTTTTCCGATGGTCCTACTGATTGGGCATTGAATAATGCGATGCGCAGTGGTATCTCTTCGATAGCTGACACAAAGGTTGACGATTTAATTGGAATTTGGATTAGGTTGTCTAAATTAACGGCCGAATTTTTAAATTTCTGCGCCGGAAAGGGCGAAAGGGAGATAACTAAAATTCTTCTTCCTGTTCTACGCCGGCCAGCTTTGAAACAACGCTTCTTTTTTCGCTTCCGTTTACAGTTATGGAATGATGAATGTAGTCCCAGGTCGTTTAGTCTAGTGCACAATGTAGTGTGGAGAGCCAAGGAGTGGCCATTTAACGCAATTAATGAGGGTCCGTCATAGCATAAACGGGTGGACTGGCGAGTATCACGTGATGCCGGCTTGTTCGATAACAAAGGAAGCCGCAACAGTGGAGCAAGACAGCTGAGAAAAAGTCTAATTTATATATACAGATATATACATATACATATATACATATATACAGATATATACATATACATATATACAGATATATACATATATATACATATACATATATATATATATATATATATATATATATATACATATACATAAGGAAGGCCAACTCCAAAAGCAATATGATAGATGCAAGAAAGATAAAGTTATGTTTTAGCAATACTTAAACATTGCTTTAACATTTTGGTTAAACAAGTCTGTAGAAACATTTCAAGACAAAAATATCAAGCCTTACATACAATCATTTTGTTACAGATAGATAGATAGATAGATAGATAGATAGATAGATAGATAGATAGATAGATAGATAGATAGATAGATAGATAAATAGATAGATAGATAGATAGATAGATAGGTACGTAGGTACGTAGGTACGTAGGTACGTAGATAGATAGATAGATAGATAGATAGATAGATAGATAGAGAGATAGATAGATAGATAGATAAAGAATTATTTTACCAGCACTGATTTTATTAGCTTTGTTATTTGTTTTTTCTGTTTTTCTTTTTTAACGTTGCGGTCACGTGCAATGAAAGGATAATTCTTTGCGTCCACAGTATATGCAAGACTTTCAATCAGTTATATGGTTATTAGTTTCATAATTCACTTTCCCCAGGTTCGTAAGTGCTTGTTTTTCAGGCCTACCGATTCATCCTATCATATGAATTGTAATTATGACACACCATTATATAACAAAGAAAAAGAAGCCGATTATAAAATTTGCTTTAGCAAACTCTCTTGCTTTTGACACATGACCTTTTTAGTTAAATATATAGCAATATCAGTCAGGCTTTAGTAAACACGCGCTTAAAAGAAAACAAGGCACACGATGGTTGTTTAACCAATTATCGGAACGTATTGCTAGACTTATAGTCAGGCATGCTTCTTTAATATCCATTTCATGGTTTTAAAATAAAAAGAAATCTGTCAACTTTAGCTTTTGGATTAAAATGTTAGTTAAAACGAAATCGAAGAAATCGACTAAGAATCTCCTTTGAATTTCAGAAATTTTCAAATTGCGCCTTAGATAAAATAATGTTTGCATACCTACTGGAGCATTATTATTTCACTGCGCCGCCGACCTTAAGAAAATAATAAAAAAGTTGAATTATGTTATGCGAAGTTTATGCATATAGGATATGTAGTTTTGCCGGAAACACTAACCTTTTCTGTGAGGCCGAAATTTAGAGCATGGCGCAACAGTTATACAACTAGTGTTGACTGCTTTGACTATAAGCTTTTGGGAAGTACGAGGCCATGGGTCGAATGCAATCCATCTGCTGCTGCATGATCATTTTGGCATTTCATTAGATTTCCTTTCATATTCTAGCTGATTGGGCTGATTTGATTCATACAATTCCAAACACTGCATATCAAAGTTTGATAAGGCTGATAAGAAAAATGTAAGGCGATATGAAAGTAATCCCACAACACCTAAAATAAAACATAAAATATAATACATCAAGAATCATAAGCTGGAGAAAACTATTTAAAATGTGATGTGGTTTTAATTCCACAAATGTATTAGTGGACGAATTATCGCTTTAATGTAATATTAAGCTATCAGTTTTATTTTCCAAAATTCTTCCTTTTCAGTGTTTTTTTCCCTTCCATGGACGTCCTTGTTGTGTATACATATCTCGGTATGCATCTGAGCTACTCTTTGCAATTTAGAATGCTTTGAACTATTCGATGTCAGGTTCATCCATTAAATAAGGTAGGGACCATTATGTCTCCTTTTGGTTAACAAAGTCACAAAAATGTTGTTGACCAGATAATTTCATGGAACAGAATGTATCAACATTTGAAAAATTTACAATTGCAATTTATTCTAAAAATGATTTGATATGATGTCATCGGCAGGTACTCACAAGGTTTACATTTTCATAAAACAGACAATTTATGTTAAACCTGGAGCTATTTTTAAAACCTTAAGGTGGTCCACATCGAATATCGTTTAGGTCACCGCATGTAGACAATGTGCAAAATTATTAAATATTAGTCAGTCAAGCATTACGTACATATAAACTGTCGCTTTTGCTTGAACGAAGGCATTCTATAATTTTAAAATATACCTCAATGACTGTGTGCCCACTGTAGCATGTACGAATACTGTATTGGAAAACACTGGAACAAACGTTTATTACTGGTCCTAAGCAAATGGGAGTAAGTTCGTCAAACACCGCATATTTCGACATAATCTTACATTGCTTTCAGCATCATCTCGGCAACTCCTGCGAACTCGATGGTGCCATGACGTATCGGCTTGTCCTTTCCCTTGGATCCGTCAGCTGCGTGGAGAAGGGGAATCAGCTGCATGGGCAACAGCTGATTCTCCATATCGCCCTGCCCAGGCTTGCGCCCTGGAGAGGACACTCCAGCTTCGCCTCACAGCGTCGACACAACACAAGAAGCAACAGTTTACCGGTTATAAGTCACCACTCGATTGGCGTAGAGTCAGACGCCAGGGGTTGCTCCCGACGGTGAGAAAGATTAATAGGTCTCGCTGGACAGCTACCGCCCACCTCAAGCTGGGCAGCCCCCAGCCAATAAGGTGTCGTCCCGCCACAGTTCGCCTGCCTTGCTGGGGGCGTAGGGATTAAGGTATGCGAGTACCTGACAAGCGGACTGCAACTACTGTACCAAGAAAAAACAAAAGAAAACCAACAAGGATACCTCCAATTCTCAAACTAGGTACCTGGGATGTCCAGACCATACTGACTGGGCTCTCGGATGATCTCCAGGCTTTGTCCAAAAGAATTCAGTCATCAAAGACGAACTTGCAAGACTCCAGGTCGAAATCGCCTCACTACAGGAGACACGGCTACCAGATTCCGGGTTCCTCAGAGAAGAGAACTTCACGATCTTCTGGCAAGGAAAGAGCGCCGACGAAGCCAGTGAGTATGGTGTTGGATTCGCCGTTAGGAATTCTCTGCTGGAGATGATAGAACCCTGCCAAAAAGGAAACGAAAGACTGCTATCTTTCCTGATGTTTGCCGCAGGCGATACCATCCATGACAAGGGCAAACAGATGGAGCGTTGGGTGGAGTGCTACTCTGAACTGTACTCCAGAGAGAACCACGTGACGAACGATGTCCTCAACACCATTGAAAACCTCCCTCTTTTAGCCGACCTGGACGAGAAACCTACTGCGGCAGAACTAAAGAAGGTCTTAGAGAAACTTAGAGAAACTGTCCTCAGGTAAAGCCCCAGGGAAGGATGGCACCGCAGCAGAAGTCATCAAGTGCGGCTGCAGCGTGCTGCTCCCACACCTGCACGACCTCCTCTGCCAGTGCTGAGAGGAAGGTGCAGTGCCTCAGGACATGAGAGACATGTGTCCTTGCCCCCAAGTTCTTCGGCATCTTCTTCGCTGTCCTGCTCAAGTACGCCTTTGGGATGTCCACAGAAGGGATCTACCTGCACATGCAATCAGACGGCAGACTGTTCAACCTGGCACGACTGAATGCAAAGAGCAAAGTGCGAGAAGCAACCATCAGGGACATGCTCTTTGTAGACGATGTTTCTCTAGCCACTCACAGAGAAGCTGAGCTACAGCGCCTGATGTACCGCTTTGCTAAAGCATCTGATGAGTTCGGGTTGACCATCAGCCTAAAGAAAACCAACGTGATGGCTCAGGACGCGGATCCCCCACCCCAAGGATCATCATCAACAACTACGAACTAGATGTAGTCGGTCAGTTCACGTACCTCGGCTCGAACATTACAACAACCTCTCGCTCGATGCTGAGCTCAACAATCGGATTGGAAAGGCATCAACAACTCTCTCCAGGTTGTCGCAGAGTGTGGAACAACAGCTTGCTGACCCTGAACACTGAGATCTCCGTGTACCGTGCCTGTGTGCTAAGCACTCTCCTGTACGCCAGTGAAATCTGGAACCTGTACGCCTCACAGGAGACAAGACTGAGCGACTTTCACATGTGATGACTCCGACGCATACGTCGGATCACCTGGAGCGATCGAGTGACAAACAATGAGGTGCTTGAACTTGCCAAGATTTCCAGAACGGTCACACTCCTCCACCAACGTCGCATCAGATTGCTGGGCCATGTACGTCAGATGTATGACGGACGGATCCCCAAAGACCTTCTTTATTCGAAGCTTGCCAATGACACGATATTTATGTTTGGTTGGATGGCATCGGAAATTTTGTTTAAATTTCTCCATCCTTGCTGAGTCTCTGAGAAATGTGTACAGTACTAAATCAAACTTCAATTGGTAGGATAAGTGTCAGGAATCCTTTGACAAATTACTGGCGGTACTTAAAGGTGTACCAGATCTTTTCATCTCCAAATTTCCGTCAATTATTTTAAACGTATGCTGATGGAAGTGATGTGGGAGCTGTTAAAGGATAGATTCAAGATGATACAATTGGTGTGTTATATCTCTAGAAATACTGAACAGTCACCAAAGAAATTATTCCACAATTGAGACGAAATATTTGGCTTTCATACTGGCCTTACAACAGTTTGAAGTGGATTTTGTTTCATATTTTTCTCTGAATATCAGTAATAACGCCTCCTTACGTTCACTAACAACTAAAACCAAAAATCATGGATGTCTGAGGTGGATTATGATTCCTCAGGAATTCATTGTTGACATTATTTACATCACGATGCACTTTCATGTGCACAGAAGTACTAATGCTAGTTGCTTGGTGGTGTGAATATTTAATTTATTTTGTGTGCCTGACCTTTATCCCTGATTAAGGTTGGAGTTCTGGATAACCTATCGTAAGTTTCTGTAAAATAATTATTTACTTTTGAGTTCAGGACCCAGCCTTGATCTTGATTTTACAATGTTCAGGAAGCGAACTGCTTGATAATATTTGATGGAATTTTATTTGAAAATGATCCAGATCCAGGGATTTTTGGTGACAGTCTGTATATGACGGACTCGGTAAACAACTATTAATTCAAATTGTAATATCAGTCTATGGAATCACACTTTTGTGTTTAGATGTAATTATGAGGAAGTCTTTATTTAATTATTCCTTACAAAGTGAGCATCGACTTTTTGAATTAAAGTGTCCTTTTGCATTATCGAGGACTTATTCAAAAGCACTATAGATTATATCACTGTGATTCATCAAGACAATAGGTACATCAACATGTTCAAGACTTCTGATCGAACATTTAGGATTATTTGGGATATAATTCACAATATTTGCTTTCCCAACCTAGTTTCACTTTCCAAAATTTAAAGTAATTGTTCACTTTTACTAAACTTGTTCGTTTTGCTCACTGTTGTTATACGGTTTATTTTTGATCCAAAATTTATGATCCTATAAATGTTCAAATAAACTCTGCATTCAAAATAATGTAAGTGAACGCAACCGTGGAGTGTAACCTGAGTAAATGGATAAATTATTACTGAATTCTTTAATAAATTTTAAAATTCAATCTAATTTAAGTCAGAAACGTTTTTCTTTGCAAACATTATAATCCAACAGAATAATCGTAATCTCTACGGATGGTTTATAAAACTGAGACAATTATTTTCAACACTTGTGCTCAGTAAGAGCCTGCAATAGAACATGATTAAAATTAAATTAATAACTCATACTCCTTTATACGTGGAATCGTACTTCATAGTTTATACTATGTTCAATACTAATTTATATTTCATGATCTTCTGTTCACTATGCGTTTATAAAAATGATAAGGATCATAAATAATCTGTTCGTTTAGAGAGCAGCCACATACCTGAAGGACCGTGTCCATCTTTGTGCGCGTGTATATCATTTAAACCACTGGTTTTAGCAATCGAACCGACGGAGGATGGTCCAATTCCATAGTAAAGGTAACAGGTATTGTCCTTAAACCATAACTATAATGACAACGATAACGATTGCAATGGTTAATAGCATCTGTGAAGTAAATGTTATATGCTGGACTTCATCAGAATCCTTTAGGAGACCAATCATCTATAAAAGCAGAAATACAATTCTTCGTCACGCCTACAATAGTTTGATATATCTAAACATTGGAGCAAAAATGGATACTGACGTTATTTCAGACGTTACCTCTGTATCCAAGCTATAAAGTAGACATGCGATTGATACAAGACAATTCCCATGAGGTGCCTCCCCATTTGAGCCTGGTAAATTGCCTGACGGTTTGAACCATCTATTATTGGCTCGCTCTATTTTGGTAGCCCCTCCATCAGTTCAATACATAACTCCAGCTGCAAAATATTTTCAAATAATCACGTTTTATGTAAATGTTAATATATATATATATATATATATATATATATATATATATATATATATATATATATATATATATATATATATATATATATATATATATATATATATATATATAGAGTATATATATATATATATATATATATATATATATATATATATACACACACATATATATCTGTGTGTGTATCATAACTTTCATAACCTGAAACCAACTAACACACGAGTACCATCTATAAAATTGGCAGTGTCATATTTCACTATAACATATTTACAAGTACAACCAATGTGTAAATTAATCAGAACACATTGACAAAAATATACCTCGATAAATCTTACGATTATTATGGCATCGCTAGTATTAATTGCAGGATTAACCATTTATATTTATGATCAGTTCAGTATGAATTTATAAAACGGAACTGCATGATCCCTGTGTTATTATACTCATGTTTGTGCTATTATACTCATGTTTGTGCTATTATACTCATGTTTGTGCACTATTTTCTCTGTTCATACATCGCTGAATGTAAGCCAAAAACGGTCAATCCTTATGATCTCCATTAACGCCCGTCAATGTTTGAATAGAAGAAATTCTGTGACCACTGTACTAAATATATCTAATCAGTCCTTTTTGCCGTATATAAATGCCTCAGTCAGTGGAAGTGGTTTGCATCCAGTGAGGAATCGGAATTTTATCCAGGCAACCTGGCACAAACTGACCCATGGTCACTAAAAACATTATACATCTACCGTCTATTGCATGCAGTGCATTTAACCAGTGCAAAACAAATGAGATATATGCATCAGATACAGGTACAAATACCCCTGATAATTGTTTAGCTCTAATGCCCATACATAGTGGACGCCGTAATTTAGAAGAAGCACGAATTACATAAAAGAACGCGCTTGCATTTGGAAATAATATGGTTAGGTCTCCTCAATCTCCTTTTGTTATGGTTAATGACTGAGTTATATACTTGAAGTAAACATTCTTAGCGAGGTTAAAAAAATGAAGCCTTAATGAAGCAAGAATAGTCAAGTGCATGCGATTACTAACTAATAAAACTGTCATGCTTAAGACAAAACAAGACGTAACAGTTGATTTATTGAAAAATGTTACAAAAAGTACTAAATTAAATCGTAAATGAAGTCGCCTCATAACAATTTAGAACAATTTATTACATGTACGTTCGGTCGACATTATGCATGACAATATGCATTTGTGTGATTGTAAAATGAAAAGGATATGGGGAACAAGCTGACAACATTATTACATTAAATTAAATTGTATGTGAAAGATATTCGTCTCCTCTTGGAGACGTTATGCCATCAGCAGACCTCCCCTTCAAAGACAATGTACTGAACGTACATCTATTCTCTGGAGACTATGACGGAAGCACACTGTATCAATACAGACATTAAATAGCATAGAAAGAAACTGCAATGTCGGTTACTTTGAGACGTGCAACACACCTTTAAAGGAAAGGACTTTCATTTAATATGAACTTGAAACTAAACTACTTAAATGAAACAATCAATAGTAAAATCTTACAAATACAAGGTTATTGATCGGTTGTATTGAGCGCTAGCCAGGAACAAACGCACAGGCTGATTCTATCACGCGCATAATTTTGAGAGTGTTTTAAATGTCACATGGAATTTTAGGGTACGTTATTTGTTTTAACTTGTAAATGAGCACTGGCTTTGACCAAAACACATAAGCTGATCCTGGAGATAGGTTCAATCTAAAACTAAAAAAAAAATTCCGAAAGCCGTTCACACTAGCGACCGGGTGCAGAACGATGTCGATGTTCGTTGACTAAATTGTTGTGTTGTTGTGTTGTGATTTGGGTTTTTAACGTAACTTTAACAATTTTTCAGTCATATCGCTACGATGTCTGCAGTGTCGCAGTTTATAGTGATGTCTAGCACTGGGGCATCATGCCGCACACATGTAGCATGATGTCCCGCCCAGTCACATTATCCTGACACTAGGCCCACCAGTCCTAACACTAACCTCGTAATGCTGAGCGCCAAGTTAGGCAGCTGTTAGTACCATTTTTGTAAGTCTTTGGTATGACTCGGCCGGGGATCGAACCCACGACCTCCCGCATCCGAGGCGAACGCTCTAACCACTAGGCCACCGGAGCGGTTTGACTAAATTGAGGTGAATATTAAATATGAACAGTGTATTTGAACCTTCTCCGGGAAACTTTTGCAGTCACACCAGATGAAACAGAAATCAGGAGAATAGTATTCGATTATACCAATTACAGTAGGCGGGTCCAACCTGGACACGGTTCTTAATGTCTGTCCATTTGCACCCCCTGACGATGTGGCTGGGCAAAGGTACACAGCAAGATTACTTAGTTATGACTTGTCTTTGAGAACATTATTCCAGCCCGCTATCATTAGATATACTGGGATCATTACAAGCGAAAGGTTGTTGGCAACGATATCTGCATCAGAATATAAAGTGCTTTAGATACAGCCCAGATGGCAATATTGTCGACACAGCACAATTTTGCTTCTAGAATTAAATTGCCCTTTTATTACAGATGTCAGCAAGCTCTATAATTAGTATTTACCGCAAATATCATCCGAGTTAGAAAATTCCTGTCATAGCATCATACAACCTGCTTGCGGGTCAACTTGTATTTCATCCAGAGTATGAGCAACTATTTCATATTAGAGATTACTGCCGATATGAGAAGGATCCAATTGCTATCGGTATCGTATGTTTTATTTGTGAAAACGATGTTTTGTTAATTTAGGTGAATCTAGAGAAGCAGAGTAAGCATCATTTCTAAAATTCAAATTTACGTAAGAAATAGGACTTTGTGATCACGAACTTCCACGACTATCCTGATTCTATTCGCAACTTTAAACGTTAACTTCACAAAACGATACCCTGAAGGACACACGGTACTAATGGTATGGAAAATTGGGAACCAGCCTGGAAATGGGTGAACATTAAATGGAGTATATATGGGTTTGGCTGGCCAGGATTGGTTAATAATGCAAGTTATGTTTTAGGAAAAAAGAATCTTTTGAGAGCTTATGCTAGTTTTAAGAGAAACAAAATAGACATTGTTTAACTGATGTAATTCCAGTCCTTTAACAGTCTTGAGTTTGGAACACTCATTACCAAAATTAGCACCTGACTCTTTGATGCGGAATTGAAAGCACATGTTTCAAACACATGCAGGTCCAGAAAATGCCGCGGCTCATATCCTTTCCTCTACACAGAAGCTGACATCTAGGTTTCATCTATACTGATAAATATTGATTTGATCATTATCACTCAGAAATTTTAAGTTATTGAATTTTTAATATCATGGTGTTTGCATAGGTTTACTATGGGAACTGAATTAGTACCGTGAGTCCTATAGACAGCTGCAGCAATACAGTGACTCCACATATGCAGGTGCAATTAACATTGCTCTAATTGCAATTATATCGTTCTATTTGTGGATAAGAAGCAAAAGTAATACCTTTTGTAAACCACAGAGTGACTTTCAGTGGGATATTAAACACATATTCAGATATATCAACTGTTGCCAATAAGGGGGGAGGGGAACAGGGTGTAGATTTTACTATGTTAGGTGGAGTGTTTTGCACTTTGGTTCATATCTAAGCAATACATATATAAAATTTATATAATTTACCATCTTTAGAGTAATTATAGTAAGCAATATGATATTTCCTAGCTGTGTTTTGAAACATAATGCATCAGATATGATCACTTAGGTCTCTTCCACCATGCTTAATGGGGATGACCTCTCATGACTTTACATCCCACTAATTTCTTTCAGTGAATGTTTTGAAACTTCATATTTTGCATTTTAATGGACTTATGTCTACCTGACTTTAGTTTTAAATTATATGTTTTCTGGGAGGAATGTTAGGCAATATTTGTCATTTAAATCTCTTTCCGTAATAATTCATGTACATAAAAATGGTCACCTTGACCTTTAACCTCTTAATTACATAATATGACAAGCCTGGTAATATATTTCAGTATTAAATTGAAGAGAGATAAATGATGATATTAAAAAAGATGACTCTCATTAGACAGCTTTATTTTAATATTTTTTTCTGATTTTCTTAAAAAAAGCTCAAATATTTAAATGTTTAAATGACGAAATGCATCATTGCTCTGTAGGTGAAAATGAACTTGCAATATAATTTAATATTAACTAATGTAATCTTTGACAAACAGAACTATGCACATTGCTTACTTATGTATTGAACTACTAGTCCTAGGGCTGTCAAGAAAATGAAGGGTGGATATAGGACACACGGTACTAATGGTATGGAAAATTGGGAACCAGCCTGGAAATGGGTGAACATTAAATAGAGTATATATGAGTTTGGCTGGCCAGGATTGGTTAATAATGTAGGTTATGTTTTAGGAAAAAAGAATCTTGAGAGGTTATCCTAGTGTTAAGTGAAAAAAAAATAGAGACATTGTTTTATTGATGGAATTCCAGTCCTTTAACAGTCTTGCGTTTGGAACACTCATTACTAAAATTAGCATTGGGACTCTTTGGTGCGGAATTGAAAGCACATGTTTCAAACACATGCAGGTCCAGAAGATGCCGCGGCTCATATCCTTTCCTCTACACAGAAGCTGACATCTAGGTTTCATCTATACTGATAAATATAGGTTTGATCATGGGCACTCAGAAATTTTAAGTTTTTGAATTTTTAATATCATGGTGTTTGCATAGGTTTACTACGGGAACTGAATTAGTACAGTGAGCCCTGAAAATCACATACAATTACATTTCTCATGTCCCATGCTATGACAAAACAATCTATTGCCCTTTATCAAAATTTAAATACAATTGTATTTCAATGAGATAAAGAAAACCAATAATATACTTTATGACTTTGACAAAAGCATAATTATAATAAACATAATAATTGCAGCATACAAGAACACACACATCACTAAGGTTAACTTTTTCTTAGGCGGGAATATAGCAGACATCAGCTGTGTGATACAAAATATAAGATCATGAAATAGCGCATACAAGTTTGTCAAAGACGCAAACAAATTGATCCGGTGTCCAAAGAACATCTGGAATACTTTGACGTTTAAGCAGAGATCGATGTCGAACTGGACAAATCCAGACGAACACACTAGATGTCGAGTACAATAGACTAGGTGGCAAGAGGTGTCTGCATGATTATGTTTAGACTACTATCGACGGCACCAAATTTTAATTCACGTTGCATATATTCTCACCGTTGGTATGTAGAGCCATCAGCTTCGGTGTCAACGCTTTTACTTTGAAAGCTGTGATGCTAATATATATATTTGCAAATATTTTTTTTTTAATATTTGCTAACACATATTGATCTTGGGTCGACTATGATGTAGCCTATAATTTTTCATTCTTTAACGACATCTGCGCTGTTGAATGAGGAAGCCACGCACGCAGGTCCTGGTCTGTTTAGAAATTGTATGTACATGATTTAAGCATAATTACACATAGTCTTTTGGTTCTGACGATCAGGATTTACGTTTCTAAATCTGTTCTGCGCTGAGAATAACACGACATACTCATTCAGAATAAACTGATTTAACAAAGCGTCCGTGCTCGCAACACTTGCAGAACTAAGTACCACTGAAAGTGCTGTAAACAAAATTTATTAAGTGTTTGTAATGTCTGTAACATTTCTTGAAGCAGTAATGTCTGTAACATTTCTTGAAGCAGTAATGTCTGTAACATTTCTTGAAGCAGTAAGCTCATTTGTGATATTAGCTATAATATATGATAGTTCTCGTTGGTCGTTCTAAAGGTGGCTACTAATATTGTAATCGATGCTGTCCTCTGTGTTATGCAAATATATTTTTACGTATCATGGATCCTGGGCGGCAAACTACGTTTGACTACCAAAGTTGGATTTGCTCCAAAGAAATATTTGAAGAAACTGCTTTCGAATTATCTTTCTCCTGTTATGTATATTTAATTTAATTGTTTGTTAGTTTTAAAAAAAACAAAAATATTTATTAACACGCAATTGTAACATTGTAAGCTGGACTTGACCTTGCATAAAATTGAGTTCATTTCTGCTTGGCCTGATTAACATTTATATTCGTTTTCATTTTATGTTAACAACTAATACAAAAGCTAAATTATTCTCTATGTTTATTAGCTTAATATCGGGATCTTTTTTCAAAGAAGAAATAAATATGTTGATTTAGGTCAGGGTATTGGACTTTCCTAAGTGACTCTACAGGTTATGGTCTTGATTTTTGTAAGCATCAGGATCATTCTATAAGGTTATTTTCTATTAGGTAATGAGGTGGGTTTTTTTTCCAGAAAATGCTAATTGTGACCTGAGGCCACGTAGAGAACTATATAATCTTGTAATTATGAGGGCTTGGTCCATCGCGATTTAACATTGTAACAAGATAACCGGGATGGGTTCGGATTTATAACATAACACTTTTTCATGGTGACAATATACAATGTTTATTGATGAATGACTCGAATGGAAAAAGAATTATGATTAATACGTGCGTGTATAAGATCCAAATATTGGTCAAATTTACAATCCTCACGAACCTAATAATGTAACATATGTGAATATAAGTAAATGACTTTACACAGTACAAAGACAAAGGTTAATGATTCACAGTAATTTCACACGATGAAAAGAACGATGTGTTTTGCCGACACAGTAAAAATGATATACTTTACTCATAAAGTAAAATTATGTATTCACTCAAAGAGTGAAAAATGATGTACTTTACTCTAATAGTAAAATGATGTAAAAGTGGGACAGATATCATACAACTATATCTTTACTGTCCCAAAACGCTTGGTATGATAAACCCCAAAATTAGCCCACGGCTAAAAGAATACAAGTATGGAGTTCCATAAAACACTCTGTTGCTAGAATACTTGGCTACCAGTCAAACTGGTCAGTCAAGCTTTCAGCATTACAGGCAGTCACCAACCACCATTCAATCACTTGGTCAATCAAGCAATCAGCGCCCACCAATCGGTCAGCAATTTCCGATCAGCTGCTACTCAACCAGTTGTTCAATCAGCTGCAGGGCCGCCGATCAACCCGCTCCGTCGCCAGTTCCATCGTCAGCTCCAGGGCCGCCACGGCCATCCCCACAGCTATCATGGTCAACCCCATGGTCAGTTCTACAGCCGCCACCCCGTCAACTCTGACCACCATGGTCCGCTTCACAGCTGAAACGGTCAGTTCTGATCACCATGGTCAGCTCTGATCAGTTGAAAATAAATCTAACACCATGTACTAAGAATGACACGGGCATATACGATAACACGTAATGTCGTTATATGGGATAAGCTATACAAATTTCATTATCGACACAACATCACAAAGCAATAATCAGGTTCAGAAGTGAACCTACTGGTATCCGATAAGAATCCAATGGTACTAAACGTTTCTTAATAAAATGGAACTTTATTCCTAATATAGATCTCCTGTTAAGTCACATACAAGAATAGAAAATACTTGCATTACACAACGCAAACCGGAGTTCCATAGAAAATATACAAGTAAACGTGGTTGTACAATAGATATAACCTATGATATACATAAGAAAGTAATAAATAACTCACATACCTCAACAGGTGAAGTTGCAAGTCCTTAAGTAGACTGCTCACTGACAAGACGTTTCCGTAGTGTAATGATTTTGACCTACTGTGAGGTGCTTATACACGGACGATGTAGCCCTACATCGTCTGTGCGCTTGATGATTATCAATTTTTCCCATCGAGAGCACTTCGCACGTGTGGCATAGGTTGAATCGAACTCTGTCTTCGAAATATTATACAATATACATAAATCACCCTCGGGTATCATTGTACACAAAAAATGAAACCCGAGTACATGTTTTTAATAAATAATGGGATATATACAATTCAGTGACAAACAGCTAGCGGTTTCAAGTTGTATTATATGTTGTGACCAGTATTGTGGAATCTTTTTTGTTCAAAGTATTGAATTCAAGTGGCGTTCTTCTGGAAATACAAACGTGCTCTGATAAAATTCTTGGAGAGAGACATTCACTCGAATTTATACTGAATTCAAACTTGGAATTATATTATTGTGATTCAACAAAGGACTGCTGACACATCAGCACACCACAAGCTATAACGGACACGTCATCGCCTCCATTTTGGTTTTCTTCGGGATTTGTACTGAGTTTTATTCAGGACTTTAAATTATTAGGACTTGTGTATGTAATTCTTGGATTATTTTGGGATTTAATTCGCAATAACTTTAGTTCCTTTTTCTAATTTTCACTTTGTATTCAGGGGAAATAGATATGTTTGTTATAGTTTACAAGCTTGTTGTCGTTCGCTCTTTTCTGTTACTTATTTTAAGAGCATAGCCTGGTAACACTCCTAATTTTTTTAATATTAGCATCAGTCTTTGGCGGACTCGTGATGAAAATATTTTTTGGTAGTTAGGTGTAGCCTTGATTTTCCAAGTTTGCCTCTACAAAATTTATTAACTGCAGCAAGCAAATTTATATCAACATCAATTCGCATTACATATCTTGTTGTCAAATAATATGCTACATCTAACTAATTATTTTGTATACTGAAGAGCTTCTACCTCAAGTTCTGTCTGTAGATTTTCTATTTCATGCTGCATCTGTTCTGCTCTAGGGTATTTTAAATTTTAGGCTGTGGTGCGGAAGTTTCGAACTCTAATTTGCTGAAAATAATCGAATAACGAACGGGCACGATATGAAGAAATATTTGTTAACTTTCTTACTTGTATTTCGATCATAAGAAAAGTTTCTTCATGGTATTTATGTTGTTGTTGTTGCTTGTTGATTAAACATATTTATCCTGTGATCTAGCTTGTATAAAACCAAGAAATTCGTGAGCAGCATCAAGCTCGCTTGCATCAAGTTGAAGTAAGAGATAATACTTAATAGTAGTATAATCAGTTTTAATACCTTGTTGCAAAGTATCTGTAAGGTCATCAACAGGTTTACTAGTAATCAACTTTAGACATTCTTTTTGCTTTTTTCAATATAGTGTTTATGTTGCAGTCAGATATAGTCCCGAACAAATGAGATCTGCGACTTCCATGTCAGGTTACTCCGAGCTGACAAATTTTACCACTAGGTATTCCTGTAATTTTATCATCAAAAGAAGCAGGCATCGATTTGTCTTCTGTTGTTAACTTTCCAATTTTATGCTGTTACTCATCATAGTTATAACTATGGTTACGTGACTAAGGTTCGTACAAAGTAACAAAGAAAAGAGTGAAGCCAACAAGCTTTGTTAATTTAACAAAATAATTTATTTCCCTAGAAAACAAGGTAAAAATATTAAAAAGGACTTACAGTTTGTGAATATAATCCAACACGTAATCCTGGAATTTAAAAATATAAATCCTATCACTGAAAAGTTGTAAATGAATCGAAGTTCGAATCCCGATGATGTTCCAAGATGGAGGACGATGACGTCAGATGAAGTCGTTATAATGATGTCAACAGTTTCTCGTTGAATCACAACTTATCATATTCCAGTTTAGAATTCCAGAATAGATTTCCACTAAATGTTTTTGTCCAAGACTTTTGATGAAGAAGAGCACTTGAATGTTTTCTAGAGTGAATAAATTATTAAATCCAAAGAATGGAAGAATTTTAAATCAACTGGCATCAACATTAAGCACGAACACCTTGAGCTCTATCGGTGCAGAATACGACTGACTAAATCTCTACAAAATATGTTTTAACCCGCGATTTTAGATCACATGATGGCCCACGTGGTCACCCAATTCGAACAACGCAGTAAAGTAACATGTCAATTAGCACGTAGGCTACTATACCTTTCACTTATGAATTAAATATTCCCACACTGGAAATGGATTTTTCTTTAAAAAAAAAAAAAACCTGTTTACAACAGGGACAACACGTGGGCTGAACATGACCTTTGATAATGACCAATCATTCTCACTCTGTGGTTACCAATCTCTGAACCAAGGTCAGCTAATAATAAAATTAAGCAATATTTTGCGTTCTAATCAGGTTAAAGAACTGAACTGAATTTACTGGGAAAAATCTCAAATCCAGTAAAAAATATTATCATTACAGTAAAATGTAATGAAACAAAAATTAAATAAAAAGAAATTTAAACTAACACAAATACTTTAATTACATATACGTAACACAGTATATGATTTTAGATTAAGCTTCCGTTTAATTGGTTATAATATCTGGCATTTTGTCTTGTTGTGGCTGCTCTGGCCGTGTAAATTTCTGATTCAGGTGTTTGCTTTGGAATTCCGGTATCGAGCTGTCGTTGTCAAAATACTGCTTTGAGATTCGACTCTTGATCATCTTGAGAATGTGGCTTTTCTATTCATCACATGCAGTTAGTCTCCACATCATCATAATTTAACCCAAGTTCTCCGTAGAATCATCTTCGCCCGACTTTTTCAGGGGTCGTTTTGATGTTTTACTTCTTGAAGTTTTTGTGGTCCTCATGATGATCCTTTTCTTGTGTTGCATTCAATTTACTATGCCTGATCGGTTCCCTCGCTATTATAGTTTTCCAGCGTTTTTCTATTGAGCTCGCACATCATACACCTTTTTTCCTTAATGAGGATAACTGACTCTGTCGTTACAAACCTCTTTAATATACCATGATCATTAAGTTCTTCATGCAACTGTTAAGCTCTCATATCACAAAAAGGAAAAAGATGTTTCATATGGACATCTACTCTGATCGTGGCAGAGTACAAACAAAATTGCTGATAAACAAATTTTGGAGCATATGCTGTCATAATATGGGCCATCATATTCTGATTCATCGCGTGCCTCCTCCAATAACAGATTATTAAGTTCTCGCCTAATTCTCACAAACTCTGACACGATATGCATATTGTCTTGAAAATATTATCGATCGTGAATATTTTACGTAACGAAGGGTTTGTTGGTGTTGCAGACACACAAAATATAAAACACGTCTTGGATTGTGTATGGAATATCTGTGACTCATTCTTCCACAGCGCAGTCAACTTTATACATTAGTTTCTTATTTATGTGTAACTGTTGTGTGTTTTTGTTATTTGGATTTTTAACTTAGCTTCAACAATTTTACTATCGTATAGCTACGATGTCTGCAGTGTGGCAGTTTATAGCGATGTCTAGTATCATGCAGCAGACATGTAGCATCATGTACCACCTAGTAACATTATCCTGACACCCGGTCGACCATCCCAAGTACTAACCTCTTAATTCTCAGCTTCAAGCGAGCCTGCTGTTAGTACCCTTTTTATAAGCCTTCGTAATGAAACGGACCGGGTTTGAACCCGCTACCTCCCGCATCTGACGACTTAAGTCAAGGGAGCGGTTTGTTAGCCGAGCTTGAGTTATATATAAAACTGAAAGTCAATCTGACTGATATATCGATTGATTTAATTACACCACTTAGAGGAGTGGTTTAAGCTTTGAAGCATCGTTTGAGTCGTCTAGAATGTTTTTGCTACTCTATGGTCTCATTCGGGGTTATAACACTGCATAATTAACATAATTAACATCATTCAGTCCACGTCGGTTGACCGTAAAAGTAATTACATGCAATAACTTAAGATGGCATTTTGTGTCTATATTCTCGTGGTATACAATTAATAAGCATCATTCCTGGCTTTAATATCTCCTTTTGTAAAATCATTTTAAAAAATAAATCTCATATAAATATGAACTCTGAGAGAATGTATTTGATACTTGATGAGATAAAAGAACTGCAAGAAACAAGCTTTGTCTCCACAAAAATTGAATAGTGATTAAATAAAAAAGAAATTTGAACGATTACAAAAATATGAGATGGCATGGACGCTACGTATTATCCCACGAACACAAATTTATTAAAGAGATGCAGAAATACATGACCAAACCCAACGTGGAGTTAGAAGAATTAACTCCAGTTGCATGTCTTATCGAAGAATCTAGAGTAATACTGGAGGAGAAATATCAGCGACGAAATAGACAACGACGACGGGTTAGATAGTTGAAACAACGTGTAAAAAGAAAAAAATATACGACACTTTAGTATAAACATTATACAGAAAAACGAGGCATTCTTATCTGGGTAGAGCACTTAATTAGTTTTTTTTTGCTTAATGACATTGTTGCTGATTTGTCGTCGCCAGACTGTTTAGTCACCGTCATTGTGTGTTTTACTACGTTGAAGCTGCCCCGTTTGGCCAACATGGCGTCATCAATGGCTTAAGCGTATAGTTTAGTAACCCTGCACAAACTACATTTCGCGACTGTCGCGATTTTGATATGACAAATCATCAGCGTATGAAGTCTCGTTAATAATATATTTCAACCCACATTAACGCACCAGACAGGAATGACACAGCATTGATGGCTATTCCAATGGGGACTCCACCTAACTATCATCGAGGTGGCTATTTCAGTCACACCATGGACCACTGTGGTCGCCCTGGCTATATCACATGCAACATCAATGATAGAATTCATGCAGATTACTCTGGTACATCCCGTACTACAACTACGTCTCTGCGTCGTTAATTTTATTACCTCGTATTTGTTTAGGATCCATTATATTCTAATGCTGGCATTCTAATTATTGATCTAAAAACTAAAAAGGAGTGCAATCGCACTCTGCAAGCAGTTAATTTATTGTTTATTTAATTTTAAAAAAAAAAACGATACAATAAATATAATCTGCTTCTGCTAGATTTTGTTATGCGCGACTAATTTAAAAGCAGTATTTGACCAGACAACTTACCCCTCCAGATTATACCCAGAGATCTTTTCCAGTTTTATCCCGATCGGGGGCTGTTGGGTACTAAGAATGAATTTTGTCTCGCCGTGTAATGACACTCAGCAAAAGCCATTGTATTCAGGGGAAAAAGTAATATCAGTGACTTGCCTTATTCCCTTCCATGTCTCATTTCCAGATTTGACTAAGCGTGGGAGCCGCTGATCAAAGTCTGTTTTAAGATTATTAATTGTTTCGATAGCCTGTCATATGCCTTCTCGTACATCATTCAAACTTCTTACAGCCGATTGAGACTGGTCTCCAGCTCAACGATTTGATCAGTCAACGGGATAACCTTCTCCTTAAACCGTTGAAATTTGTCTTTGGTAAGAGGGCCACTACCAATTACCAATTTTAGTTTTGATTTTTTTTATATCAGAACTGACTTGATCTGGTCAAGCTTGTAATTTTTCTAAAGTGACTAATTTCTTGGCAATATCAGCAACGTGGTCAGTGATTGGCCTACCTTCACGAACAGCAGCATGTTTTTATGAAATCGTGTCGATACGTTCCCTCTCCATAATTTTGTTCCGATCGTAAAGATTTAACGTTATCCTGTGACACCACCTCAAGCAATTCCACTGTTGCAACCCTCGCCACCCGACCGCCGTCGTTTAAAGCGCGGTTTGTTTAGTGGCAATTCTGGCAAGTTTCGCTGGAATTTCATTAGGTTTTCCAACAAGATCATCGATGGTTTTCTGTCATTGCGGTGATCACCAATTGATCTATCAACGAAACCTAACCTCTGTGTAAGTGTGTTTATACAAGACTTAGCAACATCTAGTTCAGTTTGTAACGTTTAAATGTTCTCACCCATCACCAAACCCCCTGTTTTCAATGTGGTTAGTTTCGTGGCAAGTTTTATCTGAATTATCGTCAGTTTTCCAAAAACGTCATTGATGGTTTTGGAGTTGTTCTTGAAGTTTTTACATGAAAAGTTAAATAACTTTATACGTTCATGATAATCGTCTTTGAGCTTGGTTATCTTGCTGCAGCCGTCATCAAAGTATTTTGTCACCACGTCATGGTCTGTGCAACGATATTGTTATTGTTCAAGTTGAGTTCTCGCGTCATTGTGTCTCCGGCTTGTGCAACTCCGCTATTTATTTTGTCAATAGCAATCATATCGCCAGAATCATTGATACTACCAGTTTCATCGCTCTCAGCTAAATTACCCGTGGTTGACCATGTCACTTGGGTGATAATGTCAGTCACTTTGACATTTCTTGATTTAAGGTGACTAAATTGTTTCTAAAGTACAAGTTCATTTTGGTCTACCACAATAGGGTCCGTTAACGCGACCAAATTGTCCTTAGTGGCAAATTTCAATGTGTCCAGGGCAGCAAGTCCTATCACCGTGGGTGTCTTTATCTTCCATTGAAATTTACGGTCCTATTTATCAATTACAGTTAGTTACTAATTGTCGCTCAGCTATATATTTATGTAATGCAGCCACATGATAGGATTTGCCGCGCATGTGTTCGCATCGAGCACCACAATGGTTTTCAAGCCTACATATGGGTGAATCAGTTTCCTTTGTGTAGACAGCATTGATATCCACGGGGTTTTGTGCGCAGACATTTGTGCCCAGGCATGTATGCCTCGTTTGACATAATTGATAAATTCTCGTTGTGGTGCCAGCCCATATGAATGAAAATAAATAACCGCGCGTGGATTAAAAGAGTATGCAGTCCACTGAAAACCGGAGCGTACACTCGTAATTCATCTCGCATAAATACACCCTTGAAATAGTTGATCCGTGGCATATCAAGTAAATCAAAATACGACAGAGGAGAATGTAAGTTCAATGGTTTTATGTTCTCTTTAGTGAAAGTCCCTATGTTTTTGGTGTTAATCATAGACCAGTCCCTTTTGTTTTTTAACCTCTCAAATCGCCCTTTCCTGTGGCCTTTATCTGTTCCATTTCGGCAGCCGTTCCAACTCAACGGCCTTTGCAATAACAGATGCCGTAGAGGCGATCAAACCAGGTAGTGCAGGGAGAAGCGGGAATATTCGGCTATGTCATTTGCTCCTCATGCGTCTCCTAAGCCAAAAGGAGGTTTGACTATATCTGGCCACAAATATAATTGTCCATGCAATCCTATGGATATAAAACGTTTCCTGGCCAAGAACCTCTTAACCAAGTAGACGCTACAGCGATGTAGCGTGACATATTTGCCATATAGACTTCCAAGAGAAGAAGAAAATGCGATAAATTATGCTTTATGAGCTAACCGGATTAAGACCAATAGGAATAGGAGCACATAGACAAAGCTTTTGTCAGAAGCACAATCGGACTTGACGCAGGAACTTCAGATCCAATAAACCAGAAAGGGGCAGACAAAAACGTTATCAACCAAATGGCAGCAAATCAAAGACCAGAAGACCAAAGGTCAGCAATTCCAAGGCCAGCAAATAAAGACAAATCGGCCAAATGAAAGTAGACGAGATGCTTGCACACGAATTAAATAGGCACGTTTTTCATAGGCGCAGAGTTATTGGTAACGGTGTTGATGATCTTTAGTCTGCAGATTTAGTCAACATGAAAAAAATATTACAGAGATCAAAGGCGTCAAACACTTGCTAAATATTACTGACATCTTAAGTTTGTAACGAAACGATTAAACAGGCGCTGCCGTCAAAACCACGTTTGGATCTTTGTCACGTAGGCCAGCAAAGAATATTTCCATTGGTCGGAACGTAATCATATGTTCAGGACAAGTTGCGTTTATTTCTGTATTTCTGTATAAACTGTAGAGAACTACTTTATGCCAACTTCTATAAATAAACTCACGTGCAATGTAACTAATGCAAACACTGAAGCGGATGGTAAACACACTGCATGCCTTTAAAATAAATAAAAATGTTGGTGGGTTTATAATTTATTTTGTAAATTGAATAAATTGATTTTGGCAGAATCAAATAACATATTCTTTTCTTTAAATAAACCATTACCTTCTTTGACTAGATTTGATATAAATTTGGAGGGAAAAGAACTGTGATATGTCCGCTACTGAGTATAACTTGGTCTCTTGTGTCGCCGGTACTCTGCAAGCAATTGTTATGTCAGAAATGGCACAATTATTAAAATATTAGCTAAATTTTCCATGTCATAAATCTCATCAATGGAGACACACTGGCCTAACAATATCTTACATGCCCTTGGAAGTGGACGATATTTCATAAGCTTAATTATCAACCATTCCAAATAAACTAACTTTACTATAGTCACTTGCCAGTTGCACAGCAGGATGATCACAAATTAAACGAATTAAATCTTTCAAAGAGAAAAGATGACCATAACGAAAACTGTTTAAATCGATAAAAGAGTAAGTCACCTTACGTAGACCCTTATCTAAAAGCTGGGAGGTCATACTCTATCACGAAAAGAATTAGGTCTTCATGACGTTCACTACGGCTGGCTACAAATGAAATTAGAAACATCGGTAAATGGTTAAATAGATTGGGAGGAGGTGGGGTTCAAAGTCTAACTGTATAACAATTAGACCCATAGTCCTATAATGCAAAATGCCTACCCTGATAGTTACAATGTGGTGGTGCATGCAACTCATTATTATATAACCAATGGTTTTATGGTTATTAGTTGCTAAATATACACAACTCCACAAATAATTGATGAAAATGATAATCCAATAAACCCCGAACATATCTATATCTGCATCTCTCTTGCACTTCTGGTGTTTGCCCCAGACATGGAGAACGTCTAATATAAAAATAGGACTATAGTACTATATAATATAACCGCTCTGGTGGCCTAAGTGGTTAGTGCGTCCGACTCGTATGCTGGAAGTCGTGGGTTCGAACCCTGAGAGAGTCATACCAAAGACATAAAAATGATACCGGCAGCTGCCTCGCTTGACGCTCAGCATTAAGAGGTTAGTGTTAGGATTGGTAGGCCTGGTCAGGATAATATAACTTGGTGGGACAACTATTCCACGTGTCTGCGGCATGATGCTCTACATAACTGTAAACTACCACACTGCATACATTGTAGCTATATGAATGAAAACTTTTTACTGCTACGTTGTAACTCCAAATCACACACACACACACACACACACACACACACACACACACACACACACACACTATTGTATATAAAAAAACACTAACATGTCCGATTATGGGTGTTTTTAGAAGTACAGAAGGAGAAGAAAATACAAACCGATAACATCCACTGCCAGACCACATAAGCTCAGTGTTGATAAGCTCCTGTCGGTTTATTCATCGTGGTTAGATTTCTCTATTTTAGAAATGTGTCCCCAATCACTCCAGAATATGGTACTAGACGCAAAAATAAAATTTATAATTATTAGTCAATACTAAAAAGAAATGCTGCACAGTAAACTATAGTTTGTATTGGCTGGTTCTCTGTCAGGAAAGGTTTATGCTGTGACTTAAATTTCAAAGTACCAAGCAAAATGAAGCACAGGAGTTCTCTATTAGAAAACATATCAGAAAAACGTAAAATTTAAAAAGTTATTGCAAACATTTGGTAAACAAACTGTTCAAACTTAATCTCATGTCTTAATATTCATTGGAAAAAAAATGTAATTCATAAAATGCTTCAACTGAACTATTCACGCCTTCTCTCCTTCAAACGTTTATTTGTTTCTGTAATTCTACATACATTGTAAAGTTTACATGATCATATGAATTTGCATTCTCAGCATCAAACCGATGTATCTCCTGTTGCACTTAAATCATCATTAACAAATTGTTTCTTACTTTACTTGTCAAAGTGACCCGACAAGATCACACTAAGAACATCCGTCATCACTGGCAGAAGAGAGAGATGATATAGTCACGATATGGCCAAAACACTAATTCTCCGAAGCTCAAGCACTTGCTACTCAGTTGCGTAAATTAAAAACTACAGCCCCTTGTAAAAAGGATAAAGTTCAA
>JAECUM010060153.1:0-12341 GCA_016617855.1 Megalonaias nervosa
CAATACTTTATGTATCCAGTCTGCAGACCAAGCAAGAGAGCAAGAACCTTCAAATCGCCACAAAGCTGCCACTGATGTTGGTCACAGTTTATGCACATCAAAAGTTGTTTCATGTTTTCATAGGTTTCCTTCATATGGACTGCATGACCAACTGGAATTGATGGCAACACGTTGCCATTATGCAGCAAAACAGATTTAAGATTTGTCTTCTATGAATCAATGAACAGTCTCCACCCACCCGGATCATTAACGATGTTGGGGGCTGCCATCACACCATCAATATTGTTGCAGGCTACAAGATCACCTTCCAGGAAGAAGAATGGGACAAGATCATTTTGACGGTCACGGAACATGGAAACCTAACATCACCTACCAGGAGATTCAACTGCTGTAGTCTGGAACCCAGCAGCTCTGTCTTACTCTTGGATAGTTCCAAATTCCTGACAAGGTCATTCAGTTCAACATGTGTTATGAGGTGTGTTTTCAGAAGACGAGGAGGGGAGAAAATATGGGTCATGTAACATTGATGGTTCAGGACTAGAAGTTTCATCTTCTTTCTCGTCTGACCCAAATAAGAATCGTTCTGGTGCATCAGGAACCTGCAGTCCTTCTCCATGGGGTACTGGACGTATAGCTGATGGAATGTTTGGATAATGCACAGTCCACTTTTTCTTTCTTGACACACCTTTCCCAACTGGAGGCACCATGCAGAAGTAACAATTGCTGGTATGATATGTTGGCTCTCTCCAAATCATTGGCACTGCAAAAGGCATAAATTTCCTTTTCGTGTTCAACCACTGGCGAAGATGTATTGCATAAGTGTTGCAGCATATCTGTGGGGCCCACCTCTTATCCTCTTATCCAATTTGTCAGCCAAACTAAAGGTGATAGACTTTCTTAACCACAGTGTTTATACTGCGCTTTTGTGATGCAAAAGTCACTTTACCGCAAACAAAGCAGAAGTTATCAGCATTATTCACACAAGTACGAGGCACCTCTGCTCACTTTGTCTAAACAGAAATGCATCCCTTTGCAAAATCGAACACTGACAAATAAGGGAGCAAGACACTGTATGATTTCTAGAGCTCATATAGAGCAATTTGTTTCGCAGAATGATGTAAGCTAAGTTATGATTGTATCATTCATGACTTCTAGAAATAACATGATGCAATTCATATCATGTATTATGCAATACCAGCTTCAGATTGCATCATTCATTGTTTTGCCTAAAAAGCAAGTACTATCCAAACCCAGTCATAGATTTATTCATATATGCAGTCAAAGATGTATTTTAGTCATTTCTGGTTTAAAATGAGATCCCTTCCCTTTACAACTCGCTTATCCTCCGCCATTCCCAAGTCAAGGGTTGTATATACTGACCTGTGTCATATCTTTAAAACTCGAGCCAATCAACAATTTTAAGCATCATTTTCATTCTCGGTGACCCGGAATTAGTTAAGTTTGACTGCATTTATTTCGAAAGCATTTTGGCTTTAGTCCAGTGTAATTATTCGCGGCTGCTGACGATTAAGGTAACTTGAAATGGGTAAATATTGTTTTGTATCAATTCTGCACTGCTTGTACAGATATGGGTATCGATATGGAAAAAGTATTGACGCATCGATATACTGATTAATCGTTTCACCCTTACTCAGAAATGAGCTTGTTTGTGGGTACAGTTCAAGCCATAGTTTAAATAGGACTGGGAATGATCATTTGATAATAAAGATTATACAAAATTATAATATGTATTTTACATAATAGCATTCACACATCATATATATATATATATATATATATATATATATATATATATATATATAGAGAGAGAGAGAGAGAGAGAGAGAGAGAGAGAGAGAGAGAGAGAGAGAGAGATATACACACACAAAAGTAAGGTATTATAATACTACGATTATGTTTTGTGTTTTTAATTTAGTTCAAGTTTGCAAACCAATAAGTTTATTGGTAATATTGGTTGAGCTAGAGTTAACCAATACCAGTTTATTCCATTTGTATCGTTTCGACGCCATTTGTTTCAAACATTGAACTAATAGTATTGGTACAAAGCACTCTAGCTCACTCATTTAAGGTTGTCGATATAACTAAGTTCGGGTCGAGTATGTTGTATGGATTATAACCGGAAGAGCGATTTGCTTCGGGTTGTTTATCTTGTTCTGGTTCCCACACACGTGTATGTGCTCTAGCGGGGTCATGTAACAGATGCACGTTTTATGTATAGCTCTATTACATATGCAACATGTCTCATATCACTTGAAGGCATATCGTCCAATAGAAATAAATATCTTAAATGATCCTGCAAATACAAACTCAGTTCAATTTTCCATATTATTGAATCTTAGACAAGGTATGAGAATTTATAATTTGCCACCTATTTTAGAACTGTTAAGAGTTCAGTAAGTATGACGATGCTAAGTATTATGGTTAATATCTGTATAAAAGCAGATCCAATACAAAATTCCTCTTTGAAACCTAAAGCATGTACTCAAGGTCTTTTGCGACTCATAGTCTGAAGTTACGTATAGGCATCCTTGAAAATACTTGCTTGGAAGTCTGCACAATTTAAACGACCCTTAGGAAGGCAGTTTCCGAGCTCCTGTATAGTAAAATATAGAAAGCACAGTGAAAACCATTGTCCTCAGTTTTATGTGGTTAGTCATTTTTTAAAAAACAATTTTATTTTTAGTCATTGCAAACAGCATACCTGCTTGATACCACTGATTTGCAAAGCAAGTGTTTTGGATCCCTTCCTGTCGATCGTGTACCCTGACGGTCCTCTAATTTTTGCATGCATTGAACCACTAGTGTCTGCTACAATTGTCATGTATAAATTTTCCTTGTCTCCACTGCCAACGTAAAAACTCCCATATGCACTATTTGTTTTAGAAAATGTTGTAAAGTATACCTAAAAAATAAAAGAACATATGTTAATGAAGTCCTCAACATATACATGGATATCAGTGTGTTTAATGTGATGATTTGCAGAGGTTTTGAGGCTCATCAGACAAATCAAGTAGTCAATGTTCCATCTTCAGCGTTAAGCATTTTGCCAATAACAAATGTATTCATTACTGTCTTTCAAAGCTTTTGACTTTTCATTGTAAAGAAGATAAGGAATGGATCATAGCAAAACAGATTTTACTATAAGTTATTCGAATTTCCCCGAATATAATGAACACTGCCGCTGAAATATGAAGTACTCCAAAGCCTTTTACAAGTATCAATTCCAGGGGAGGTGTAGTTGAGACTCTATGAGAGACACGTAACCAGGTGTGTAAGGAGACGATTCTGCTGAAAGGTAAAGGGAAAACCTCGAAGCAAAAGGAAACTTAACTTACACGCCTGAACATAAGAGTGGATGACCAGAAAGAGGACTGGACGAGAGAGAGAGAGAGAGAGAGAGAGAGAGAGAGAGAGAGAGAGCACAAAAGGCAGCGAAGTATGAGGAAGTCAGAGGGAACAAAAGTGTTCATGTGCATGTCGACCACAACCGACAAGCTGTGTCGATTCTGGAGAGGGACCAGCAACCACTTATCAGGTTATGAAGACATTCTGGATAATTAAAGCTGGCAACTCTCACTCTATTTCGTGATGAAATTTGCCATATCTGTGTATTACAGAACTGCTGATTGCATTTTAGAACTTTGAATTAATTAATTTTTGGGGGGTTTAGGTGCATCCTACAATTGGTCTTGTACCATTTATTTTTGTTTATCTAATTAACTAAATTGTTATATTCTGTATTCTGTATACAAATGGCTCATGTTGTTCTATTCTATATCTCTCCCAAGATCTCCATTTATACCATCTATTAATTTCATATTTTTAATATTCGCTATAACACCATGGTTGACCATCATCATGACATCTATTACCATCAAAATTGATAACCCACCACAGGTGTGATCACAAAATTCTCCATTATCTTTTTCTGTGCTTCATACGGTTTCTATTTATCAAATTAAATAATTGGCAGGTCTCAATCAAAAGACAGAAGAAAATGTCATCCATCCTCTGAAAACAGTTCGGTAGCCATAAATTTAAAAAGGGTTGCATCAAACATACTGCATGATATGCAAGGCAGTCTATTACTTTTGAGTATCATATCTGCCTTATTTCACCAAGCCACAATTGCCTGACCATATTTAGCGTTCCCTTTCCAAGCATCACATATTCGTTACATGATTTTGCTAGCATACTTTGAATAATTTCTAACTCAAAACTATAGAAATCTGCATTATTTCCAAGCTCATATGTTGTCCATGTGCCAGTTCATCTACTGAAATATTTTTCACTCAACAGGAAACTAGCAATATACATTCGTAAAGTAAAAATATAGTTCTAAATTGCTGATCTTAACGTTTGTGCCCACAATCTAGGGGTATTTATAAATTATACATATCATATCCACTATTTCCATTCCAGAATTCTTTATTACCAATGACAATTTGAAATATAATCTTAACGAGTGTGAATTAAAATGGATTCATGCAAGTTTGTTGTAATTAATTAACTAAAAGTCAAGTAATAATAACCTTTTTCCTGTAATATGTTACTAACGGGCAAAAATTTAAAATTAAGCAGTTCTAGAGAATATACACAATGCAAGCACTTAGATTATAAAAAATGTAAACTATATGGTCAGAAAAGAAATATGAAGCAAATGGTTGTGAAATTTATTTGCAAATTAGTCTGGAATATAAAATAAAATTAGCTCGATCGAAGACTATAATGACTACATGTTAACAGATCAAGTTCCTAAAAAAATTCCTTCTTCTGACCAATAAAATATTTAAAGTAGTATTAAACCAGCACCCTATATGTAAATAATGTCTATAAATACAATACAAAATTTTAAACTGAAATTTCATGTAGCAAAGGCATCTAGCGATCACTGGAAACATGGCTAGAATATATACCAGCTACATGAACAACGTTAAATTATTTTTAGATATGCTACCTACAGGTGTATGTCCTGAACCACCGAACTGCACAAAATCGAAAACAGGCTCTGTTTCTGTATCTCCCAATCCTGGGTCATTTACTTCTGCAATGGAAGAGTTGTATGCACATGGAAGGATCCAACCAATGTTGCCCTTAACAGTGTATGTGGAAATGAAATCAAGGACTAAAGTTTAGCCAACAAATTTTTCAATTTGCTGATATTTTAGTAAAACGTACACAAAACAGTAGCGGTTTATGAGAATAAATTTCTAACTTGGGAGTATGCATTAAGATTACACAACAAACCCAAATTTTTCTAATAAAACATGTTTCTTCAATAATATTTACACGATAATAAACACCATAGGAGAACTACTACTACCTCGCAAATCCAGCCACCCCGGGACTGAACATGTTAACTGAAAAGATACAAGTTATCCTCCCGCCTAGGAGGCAGTTAGGGTGATTTCCCCTTGATACAGGGATTGCTGACAAATCCCGTGCATACTTCAGTTACTACTGGAACTCTCCGTATGGATTTTACTTCAGTTAGGCTGAGAGATATATATTATGATCTGGTAAGTATTATTGAAGAAAATTTTAAGGGAAAAGAAATAGTTCCCTTCATCAAATACGTCACTGGTTCATAATAACTTAAGAGAATAGGCAGGGCGTTACATCCCCTCAACCTGGAGATGCCATCTCCGGTTCCCTAACGTATGTGAGACAGCCTCTAGATAACTTGACTGGAAAGTAGACTCCATTTTTCGGAAATCGACTTCGAAAGGGAAAGTCATTCCTCCCATAAATCCAGTGGAAGTCATGAAGCCACTCGTCCTGATGAAGTTCTCGAATGACACGATTAGGTAACCTGTTGTGACACAGCTAAAGGTCCTACCAGGTCGATTTGAGCTTTATGTGATTTAAGATCTCTGAGATAAAAGCTGAAGAAATAGGACTCTGACATCCATTTTACAGCATGGATGATGTCAGGTAACAGTTTCACTCAAATGCAATGATTGGGCAGTGGCCCTAACTTCGTTAACAGAAATGCATAGCAAAGTCATTTGATATGCTCAACAAATAACCAATTTTGTCCAGAACGAAAATATTTGTTCTTATATGTCGTCCTTTCCCGTTTTGATGGGTAAAAGTAGGCGTGATCTCCCTCCACACACCAGTTCGGTAATTTTTACATACCACTTTATAACTCGCACTGTGCCCTGTGGACGACCTTGATATAAAGTGTCCAGAGTAGACAGGTATTTCACTACAAATTTCCAATTCCTCATACACGGGAGGCTGTTCTTGGCAATGACAGCAGGGGTAGTCAAGGGTTACTCTGCCCCATCCTGTCGGAAATGAAAGTAGTTCATGTTAACTAAAAAGGCATGTGTCTCGCTATTACTCTCTGCCATCGTTAATGCAAGTAGAACGCAGCTCTTATGTGAGACTTGCAACAATGAAGCAATCGAGAGCAGTTCAAACTGTCTTATTTAGCCAAGCTAGCTCCCATAAAAGATTCAACATATGCATAAGGTCAGCGCCTCTGGACACGTGAACTCGAAATTGACCGCTGATCAAATAGGTCTCGATGGTATCCTATCTTCTATCATGACTCAACATGTTGGAGATCACGTAACGGTATTTTTTTTTAATCGTGACTGGTGTTAACTGTTTCTCATCAAAGAGTCCAAGTAGGGCTCGATCAGTGCGCAATGTGTTCGCACACACACTGTTGTGCACAATTTCTTTTCTCTCGTACACTTTATGTGGAGGACTGTCTCGCTCAAGCGATTTCTCCACTACTTGATGAGATAACTGTTTGTTCCTGGGGGCTTTATTAAAATGACCCAGACGTACAGGTAAAACAACTATGGATTGGGATGGAATGGCTGCCATCGCGGGTACTTGAGCAAATGATGAATTACAGATTTTGCCTGTGTATATAGGCCTCTATATTGATGAGGTCGTTGTTCCACATGTTTCCCCACTCGAGTGGAGTAAAATCTGGCTGAAGTGACATTCTGATTCCCTTGCTTTCTGTATCAAGTTCGGAAACAGGTGTATTGCAGGGTGAGCATATCAGCCAAAAACATTTCAGTCTAAAAAATGAACGTCGACTGCCCAGGCCTTCAGATCCAGGGCTGGTGAGACAAATGTTGAGAGTTCTGAAATCCCCCTGTAGCCAAAATATCTGCCAGTGGTCGATCCCAACTGGCATTTATGCAAGTGAATACCGAAAGATGTAGCGACCATTATGCTTGTATTAGTTGATTTTTCTCTGACAGTGAATCCACATATACCTGTGGCAGGCCTAGAATATGATGAAATTCTACATTTTTTCTTTGAAGACACCAGATTACAAATTCCTAAAGAAGAACACAAAGGTCTGATATAGTTTACTACCGCAGAGATGTAGTACAGAATGATCATGCTCTTCCATGCAGATTAAAGTGCCACCAATTGAATGCTTTACGTATAGCTTTCACCTCCAGGATCTTGATATGCAATAGACGATCCTGAGAAAGCCGCTGGCCTCCTGCAATGATGGAAAGAGTTGAGCACCCAGCTCATTGTGCCAGCTCTGTACAAACTGTCAACCAGAAGATTGTACCTAGAAGGAACCACGAACCAAGTCATGTTCTCCCATTCCTATGATGGGACTTCATATGTATTCTTTGTTCCATGGAGCAAAGTTTCGGTTGCCTTTGGAATAACAGTATCACTGCAATGGCCTCATAAATAGGCGACCTACGACAGTGACGTCTGCTGTCCCAATGTGTCTGAGAGATGGTTCTTTGTAAGAACTAAAGCTATCTGCTGCCCTGGGCCTGTAAGAGGAGCTTGGCATAAAGGTACTAACAGTCCATAAATTTACAAAGAACTGCCATGGTACTATACAGTATGTCTCCATCACCTGGATGTCTGTCTCCAGTTCGGGTCTCTGTACAGATGCGTGGACGGAATAAGTCATATTAGATCATATTAAACAGTCTCCTCGGGCATATTTGCAAGCTAGATTGGGTTTGGTATTGAATGTAAGCGATCTCTATCTGATGGCATGGAGAGAAATTGGTGTGGAATGATACCCTTCTCTGTATTTATTCATATTGATTTTTGAGAATCCAGGATTGTCTCACCGATAATCGCCCATATTAAGTAGATAATGTGGTATAACTGGCCATGAAGCGAGCTTGGTGCATCGTAGCACTATGGGTAGACTGAGCCTTAAGAGTGCCAATGCATTAATTCGAGACAGCATACGGGGTGTTAGTCAAAGTACACAGGCCGATAAGTAAACATAATAGGCTGGATTGGCTTCGTTACTGGCCCCATGTGATTCGATTCAGTTGGCAGAGTCCGATAATGACGGAATAGGGCGATTCTATCTTCCATAACTTTGTGTAATTTATATGTTGGTAGCTGGTTATAGGATATGTACTCTACAAAATAACGGGCCTCTATTGTACAGTGCAAGATGGCATCTGAGTTATTTAATGACGAGGGCTTCGCCATTCCCATGGCTGCTATATGTGAAATGTTCTCAAAGTCGACCACTCGACCCGACGTCGATAACAGTTGAATGCCGGTTGATCTTTCTTGACTAGTATGTGAACAAATGCTGTGGTGGAGAGATATGGTGACTTACAAACATTCGCTAAGTAAGGCTCCCAGTGAGTCGCAAAGGCTTGAGGACAAAGTGAAATGACATCTTCTGGGTACTGATGCACTAAGCTGGGCAAAACCTGTAGTGAGTGCCTTATAGCACTGTGCGGGATAGATTGATCCAAAAGAGTGCTTGTATCATGTGGGTTCTGCAAACTGAACAAAGATCATTCGTCTGGTGGCTGACAATGAATGACAGGCTGTGGTACTGACCCGTTGCTTTGAGAGCCATAAGACAGAGGCCGGTCGTGGCTGAGAAAGGCCATCGAAGTTAACATGCCGTCCATTTCGTTAAGCTGGGACAGGGTACGAGTTATTTGATCCACGTAGCCAGTCCGTACATCTGATGAGCGAGACAATAACTAAGGCTGTTTGTTTTGGTCTCGATCATTGGCAAGTGATAAAAGTGATTGGGTATCAAGTCCATGCTATACTAGTTCTGCCAAGAAAGGTTTATCATGATGCAACAGAGATGGAGGAACATGAGCTGTTCCTGACCGTGATAGCTTTGATTGCTTCATGGTTGATGAACCATGTAGAATGCAATACCAATGGAGAAACCCTCATGACATCTTCATCCCTCAAGGTGCGCTCCTGTGCCCTACCTTTAATACCCATAGTGCAACAGCCTATTGGCTTTCCGTCCATAATATGCCAGTCTGGCACGCATTCGTATATTGGCAACCAGAGAAAGCTACACTTGTAGAATGGTCATCAGTCCCGTTTCCAATGTTTACAAAGCTTACAATTGGTCTTCCCCATGGTCTAAATCTGTAAGACGAAACAGAGCAGACAATAAGTACAGTTGTAGCATGGCACGCCTCCTGCTTTATGAACTTTGGAGTATACGTTCAGAACTGCACGTTATAACAATTACCTGTTAAAGTGTGCATGTGGCCGCCAATAAAGATAGAGTATTGTGTGTGTGTGTGTGTGTGTGTGTGTGTGTGTGTGTGTCATATCGCTATGATATCTGCAGTGTGGCAGTTTTTAGTGACGTCTAGCACTGGGGCATCATGTCGCAGACATGTAACATCAAGTTCCACCCAGTCACATTATCCTGACACCAGTCCGACCACTAACTTCTTAATGCTGAGCGCCTACGAGGCAGCTGTTAGTACCATTTTTATAAGTCTTTGGTACGACTCGACCGGGATTCGAACCCGCGACCTCCCGCATCCGAGGCGGAAACTCTAACCACTAGACCACCGGAGTGGTAAGCGTATTGGAACGCCACTATTAATACTTACAAGGTGAATGCTAAAATATCAATTCTAATAAAAGTTATCTGTCGAAAATATCAATTGACTGCCAATACAAGTAAATCAGCGCAGAGTCGCTTATGGTAACTATGACGTAGAGGTTATGAGTAAACTATGTATAGAAACCTTACTTGTACAAACGAACCAAACGGTAACTATTCAGCAATATAACGATTTTCTAAGGTACACCCAATACATGCACATGAAAATGTACTGAAACATCACTATTTACGAAGTGGACAGTATAATATCAAGTGGACATTATGTCATATCAATTGTTAAGACACGGTCACCTATAAGAAAAGCCAAATGACAACCTATAAAGGTACAATCAGTAAAGTGTCATGTATATAACTACGAAGTGGACACTAGGACTATTTTAATATAGAAAACTTACCGTAGCGAATATTATACAGCAAATTTTTTCGAGTTTTCTATATCACACACCAGACTTGCACATATTAAAATATAGGTAATAGCGACCCGTGCAGATAAGTACCAAGGGCGCCTAAGTGTGTGAGGATGGCAGACTAATGATACTGAAAAGCCAGAAAGAAAAAGTTGAAAATGTCTAGATGAGTATGCTTCCCTTCATAAAGAACATTCCTCCAACTGGCTTTAAGGTAGAAAACTTCCAAAATACTTGTATGTTGTATGCGAGTCCTCTCTGTCTATACTGAGCCTTCTACTTGGCCGAAAGTAGTAACTTAAGTATTCGCGGGATTTAGCGCTAATCCCTGTATCAAGGGGAGATCACTCTATCTAACAGCCCCTGTATGAGAGCAGGCAGCTTTCAGCTTTTTAGGTAAAAGACGTTTTAGCCTGGGAGGGCTAGATTTGCAAGGTAGAAGTAGTTCTCCCTATGTTATCCTGAAGTATTATGATTGATTAACGTATCTGAAGAACAAATGCATGTATAAAGTGTTAAAAGTTTTATATACTGCGCAAAAGGCGACAATACTTTTTCATTAAATGTACACAAAAATCCTCTATTTTAACAATGAATTCTGTCATATCATGTGAATTCTGTTATACTATTCACATGTTCCTTTGTGCAGATCTCAGTTTTTGTGCGCACAATACATTTGTATGCATACACCAAAAATAATCTGGTGTGTGTGTGTGTGTGTGTGTGTGTGTGTGTGTGTGTTGCTTACTGAAAACATTGTGTTTTCGTAGCTAAAATCCATCTAAAGTTTCACTTGTATGAATGTTCGCGAGAATAGAGAATATTTTGCATGTTCTGTAAGTAAAATATTCATATGGTTCCTGTAGGTGGCAAGTAGGAGGAAATCACTAGTTTTAATTGTCTCAGGATGTAAGACTGGTGCCCTGGATGTACTCTTTCCAAAACGAAATCGTGATCTTATATGTAAGGAAAAGTGCACTTACAAAAACTATCTTGTAATAAACACCCTTCATTAATCTAACAAATTATTCCAGTATAATACTCTTGAAATACTTAAACACAATAATATATTATCTTTTATAAATTCTAAATATATTATAATCCTGCTTAGATTTTGAAACTACCTTTACTTATCATCGATGTTTAAGATGTGATGTGTGATTTAGATTTTTAACGTAGCTTTAACACTTTTTCAGTCATATCGCTACGATGTCTGCAGTGTGACAGTTTATAGTGATGTCTAGCACTGGGGCATCATGCCGCAGACATGTGGCATGATGTCCCACCCAGTCACATTATCCTGACACCAGGCCGACCAGTCCTAACACTAACCTCTTAATGCTGAGCGCCAAGCGAGGCAGCTGCTAGTACCATTTTTTAGTCTTTGGTATGACTCGGCCGGGGATCGAACCCGCGACCTCCCGCATCCGAGGCGGACGCTCTAACCACTAGGCCACCGGAGCGGTTATGTTTAAGATGTAAACATCATAGAGATAGGTACAAAATAAGTTAAATAAATTCCAAAGAAACTCTAATAAAGTTGGGGAAATGAAGTGTGAATGTATCAAGTCTTTTCCACAAGAAAAATTAAACAGGTTCAAGTTTTAAAAATACTCTTTCAGATAAATGATGTCGTAAATTGTCCCAGGAATAGTGGAAATGGTGTATATTTGTTTCAATAGATATAGAACAAAATTTGAAAAATGATGTGCCAACATTATTGCATTTAAAGAAAATGTTTATAGCAAAGCATTTTTCCAACATACTTTATTAAAAACGTGAAATTTTTTGTATCAGTTGTGCTTGAAAATGATATGATAAGCAAGTGGGCCATTGACACATTTAGTGACAACATTGTGCTAAAACAACCTCTTCTATTTGAATGATATATATTAATTTAGTGACGTCTGTATGTCACTTTTCATACCTCATTAAAAAAAGTCAACAGTATACTGGATACAGGTAAAATGTATCTTATAAATTCATCTCCTCTAACATTAAAATTGAGATATAGTTCATTAAAGACGACAAATATAGTG